>CAUYRT010000418.1:0-11145 GCA_963574885.1 Lepilemur ruficaudatus
AGTTGAGCATTTGTCAATGTATAAATCATTTTTAATTATACACAATATTTGTACATATTTATGAGGTGCATGTGATATTTTGATACTATCAACAATGTGTAATGATCAAATCAGGGTAGTTAGGATATCAATCACTTTGAAGATTCTTTTTTGTGTTGTTGAGAATGTTTCAATTTTTTTATTGTAGCTATTTTAAAATATACAGTAAAATAGACAACTGTGCTATCAAACACTAAAATAATTACTTCTACCTGTATGTTTTTCACGATTATCAAACCTCTCTTTATTCCTACCTCCACCCTTCCCAGCCTATAGTGACCTACTCTCTACTATTCCTACCTCCACCCTTCCCAGCCTATAGTGACCACTCTACTCTCTTCTTCTATGAGAACAAATTTTTTAGCTTCTAGTTATGAGTGATATCATGAGATACTTGCCTTTCTTTGCCTGGCTTATTTCATTCAAAATGAGTTCCATCAATATTGCTGCAAATGACAGTATTCATTCATTTTTACAGTATGTCACTGTGTATATCTATCATATTTTCTTTATCCATTCATCCCTTGATATAAACTTAGGCTGATTCCGTATCTTTGTCATTGCAAATAGTACAGCACTAAACGAGGGGGTACAGGTATCATTTTGATATACTAATTTCTTCTCCTTTGGATAAATACCAAGCAGTGAAATTGCTGGATCATACAGTAGTGTGTATGTGTGTGTGTGTGTGTGTGTGTGTGTGTATTAGTATCTATATTTTAAGGTTTTTTTGAGAAATATCTATACTGTTTTCCATAATGGCTATACTAATTTGCATTTCCTCCAACAGTGTGTAAGAGTACCCTTTTCTCTGCATCATTGTCAGCATTTATTATTTTTCATCCTTTTGATAATAGCCATTCTGACTAGAATAAGATTATTTCCCATTGTGACTTTAATATACATTTTGCTGATGATTAGAGATGGGGAGCATTTTTTCATATACCTGTTGAATAGTTGTATGTCTTCTTTTAAGAAATGTATATTCAGATCCTTTTCCCACTAGATAATGGGATTATTTGGGTTTGTTTGTTTGTTTTTACTGTCGAGTTGTTTACATTTTTGGTATATTCTGGATATTAGTCCTTTGTCGGATGAATAGTTTGCAAATATTTTCTCCCATTCAACGGGTTGTCCATTCACTCTGTTTATTGTTTCCTTTGCTGTGCAGAAGCTTTTTAGCTTCAGATCTGGGCTTACGTTTTACGCTTTGTACCACTGATCCATCCCCATATCCCTCTGCCCCCAAACACCGCCACCATTCTCAATGCTTCAGACTTGGACTGAATTACACTGCAGGCTTTCCTTGTTCATCTTGCAGACAACAGATCATGGATCTTCTTGCCCTCAATAACCACAAGAGCCAATTCCTACAATAAATTTCCTCATATCTGTATCTGTATCTATATCTTCTATTTGTTCTGTTTTTCTGGAGAACCCTGACTAATACATGAAGGCAAGACTGTCATGAAGAGAATGCTCTTTGTTCCTCCTCACCTTTCCCCAGATTTGTACACAGTGAATGAAAGTGTGCTTTCTATAAATGTAACAGACATCTTTCAACTGTCAAACAATAAGCTAGAGAACTAAACCAAAATTCTTAAGAGGATGAAATACATAACATGGCAAAATTTAGAGTTTGCTTGCTTTTGTTTTATTCAATTATCTCTTCATACACACTGTAATATAGTACCCAAATCTTATTAAATTGAATGCTTATTAAATATAAAATTACATGAATATTAAATATGGAAATAAGTATATTGAAGTTTATAATTAATAAAAGCAAATGGGCCAATTATTATATTATTTTCCATATTCATAAGTCTATCTGGAGGGGGCATATTATGAAGCTTTATATTAATAGTTAAGAGCAGATGGCTCATAGTTATAAAATAAAATTTAAAAAATATTGTAAGGTATAATAGCATTAATTGATAAATCTTATTAAATGCAATAATTTGAAAAATTGTCACTTGAATTATTAAATTTTTACTAATTGCATAATTGGTCTATTATGTACTACTGGAAAAAGTTCTTTAAGCCGTAAGTCGTCAATTAAAAGTTCTTAAATTAGTAACATGGCTCTAATGAAATAATTTATTTTGGGGAAATAAAAACATGATTAAACACTACTATAGGGATTTGTTTATTACTTCCCTTACATAATAATATAATTTTATAATTAGTAATAAAATACTTGTAATCGTGTTAAGGCTTTAAGTTTAGAAAATATAATATTGCTTTTATACTAACAATTATTTTCTTCATTTTTAAGCATCTATTATTCACTATTATGCTAGCAATTTCCTCCTTTCTTGCTGTTTTCTAATTTATCCTTAAAGCTACCTCCTGTTTCCTTTATAGAAAATAAATCTGACATGTCACATTTTCTTAAAATACTTGAGTTGCACCTCATTCCACTTGAGTAAAATGCAGTATAATTCAAGGCCATATGTGATTTGGCAACCACCTCTCTCTTGGGAATCACCCCTCCACCCACTACCGATGACATTTACACACTCCTCCCAGGGACCTGAGGATAGACTCACCCAACCTACAGTCATTACTACTGCTGGAACTCATTCATGCATGCCACCTGGGGGCCTTGTGACTGGACCATGCAACCTATCACTGCCACTACTGGCACCAGCTCATGCAACCTGCAGGCCTGAGAGTTTGCCCACCACTACTACTGTTATCAAGATCATGCACATTGCCCAGCGACCTAAAATGCAACCACCCAAACAAACTACTGCTGCCACTTTTGGCACCAAAGGAAGTTGCCTGGATATCCAATAATCAGCCTACTCAAACCTGCTAACACCAGTGCCCGTGTATGTTGACTAGGACCATGTATGTTGACTAGGACTGTGAGGAGGAAGCTCTGTGGCTAGCACGTGCTCTGGTGCAGGCTTTGGAAATTGGAAGAAAAGACTAGCGGCAGTGGGCAGGTGAGACATGTTCTTTATTGTCCGAGGTGGGGGAGGTGGAAGGGGAAAGAGTGGGGGGCAGGGATATAGCAGCTGCGACAAGGATGACCAAGAACATGGCCAGTGCTTATATATGGCTCTGAACAATAGTGGCAACATGCCATCACAAAACGTGATCACATGGGTTCACATAGGAGATAACATCTTGGTTATATAAGTGTGCTAACTCAGACCTCCCTGGAAAGCCTATACAAACGCATTTTCCCTTACACCTATTCATCATTCCTTCATGAATATGCATCTTGGGATTATTGCATTCTTAGTTATGTACTGATCAATCTTTCAAAATGGCTGTGAATCCAGAACTACGTAAAAATATTTCTATAAAAGAGCTGAAACCATAATAAAATAGTTTATTCCATGGACAGAAGTAAAGTTGTATTAACATCTTTTTATTTCACATTTTGGAATTCATCATTTTGCTTTTTAAAAAAGAACAAAAATTATCAGAATTCGTGGTCTTCCTCCTACCCACCTCACCCACTACAGAAGATTGTATCTCTGCCTGCCCGGTCCTTGGTCATTTGCTGTCCCCATTGTTGGTAATGGGAGGGAAAGAAGAATTGGCGAAGGCAGGAAATCAATAGTCAAATCACATTGTTGCAGAGTGGCAGTAAAATGAAAAAAGAAGAGAATAATGGGAAAGTTAAAAAAAGAAGGATTAAGCAAACTCAAACAGCATCCTATGTGATCTGAGACTAGGGTTATTTGGAAAATAAGTGCTTTTGATGGTGACTGGCGGCTTATGAAATTTTGAGAGGACTTGAGGATAGGGACAGAGTGAGAGAACTGGTAATAGTATTAAAAATGCCTGTGTCTTAGGAGGAGATTTGCTCCTTTAATGCTTTAGAGAGTCTTAAATACTGAAACTGCCTTTCAATTTTCTAAGCAAGTCTGGTGATTATTTAATTATAGCTATGCTCAGATTTGGCTGAGTTGGCTTAAATTTATGTGGGTTCATTTGATTCATTTTGTCCTTAGAATAAAAATTTCTAAAAAGTAAATGCTCCATTATGTTGCATTCCCTTAACTTATTAAGATGTGTATGTGTGTATGTGTATAATTTTAGAATATTTTTTATTTTACTGATAATTTCCCTACTGATTATATGGAATTTTATGTTATATTGCTGAAGCACCTGCTTAGTGAGTCATGTAAAATAACTTTTTAGAAAATGTTAGCTCAAAAAAGTTACCATTGGAGCGTTGTAATCCCACAATCTAGACAGCTAAATGCTTTCAATATCATGAAAATATGTTAACTATTTAAATAGATATAAGTGAAGACTCAAATCAAGATGTGTAAATATATATGTGGCTATTGATTTTTTAAATCAATCTTTTGGTACAATTAGTAAAATCATCTGTTTTATAAAACGTGACCTCCTAAAGCTCGTGGCTTCTAAAAGGTGATCCTAGGACAGTGGAGTCCCAAAGACTTTTTCAGGGGCACATGAAGCCAGACTATACTAATAACAATGCTATGATGTTATTCACTTTTTTGCTTTCAGTTGTCCCATGAGTGTACTGTGGAGTTTTCCAGCAGCTATACCCATGCAGTGTTGCAACAGATTAAATGCAGAAGCATAGATGAAAGACTATGTTCTATTAAGGTAGATATTTTTAAAGTTTTGACAACCATAAAATGATGTTACCCTTTTCACCATTTTTGTTTTTAAAAATGTAGTGTTTTAATTAAAATGCTTTATGCTAGCATAGAGTGGTTCATTGTTGCTATTTAAATGATTAATAAATAGTCATATAATTAAAAATTTTTAGTTTTAATTTCTTAAATGGTAAATAGTAATAAAAATATTCATGGACAACACAGTATCTTTGAGGGCTCTGTTTTTTTGAGAGGGCAAAGTGGTCCTGAAACCATAAACTTTGAGAATCTCAGTCATAAAAACTTGTAGAATAAGTATGTTTTTCAGAATACAGAGGCCATGGTTTGTTTTTTCTTTTTCTTTTTCTTTTTTTTTTTTTTTTGAGTTCCATGTATAACTTTGCTATGGAATTAAGACTAGGAGAATGGAGAAGATAAAGGAAGGAGGATAGATAAAAGAAAGAAACCAGGACAAAGAACACATTGCAAACAATTGAAGGGAGTATTTTGGTTTTCTGTGTCTCACTGGCCATGTCGTATAGGCAACAATGTCTCTTTCACAGAAATAAATAAATCATAGCAAAGATCAGAAGTTCCCTGCAACTACCCTCAAAACCACATTCATGGACAATTCACTGGATATGATTAAGTGTGAAAAAGAAAATATATGGACCTTCAAGTTAAAAAAGTAATAACTCATATTAAATTTCTTAAATTCCATTTTGCCAATCATAAGGGCACATTTTTATTTCACATCAGTTTCAAGAGCTTTATTAATGAAAAATAAGTATATAAAATAATTAATTAATTAAAAACCTAAAAGTCACCGAATTATGCACAATTAAATCCTGACAAAGAGAAACTGCACCCATGGCAGCATGTTTTTGTCATTCAAAAATAAATAAAAATAAAAGTTGATTACAAAACAACCAAGATGCCCCAGAGTATATACATGTCATAAGCCATAGGAAATAATAATAAGCTCATCATTGTGCCAATCTAATACCAAATCAGTAAGTCTATTTAGTGCTTATAATGTAGTGTTACATTGATTTAATGATGCTATTAGTGATATTTGCAGTGATTGGACTGGCATAAACAATTAGTATATAGGATACTCTTTCTCAGTAGAAAAAACACCTAATTCCACTAATTGCCTCTAGTTCTGCTTCCATTAACTGCACACTTTGTACATGCTAATAATCTTATTATCAGCTGCTGCTGAGTTAATTAAAATTCATGCCTACAAGCATAGACCAAAATTTATGTATTCTGATCAGCTCTTATATATTAAGCAAAAATTTTGAAAGACCAAATTTAAACATCAATTTCCAGAAAGTACAAAAGTTTAAAAAGATGCATATGCCAAATTAACTTATGGCCAACTCAAAAGAAGTTGCAAAAATAATTTTAAATTGTGATTATAAGATAACTGTTAAGAATTATGTCAGACACTCCTTTTGAATAAAAAATACAATGTTTTCAGAAAAGCATTGTTCATTCTTTGAGTAAAGGAATATATCCCAAAAGGACTTTATGGATTTGTCTTTTTTTCTAGAAACAGGATATACTCTAATTCACTTTGTAGGTCCCCAAATCAACCTGAAATATATTTTCTTTTTTGTTTATATTTTACAATTTCAGAGTTTAATAAATCATTTGTTAAGTAAAGTGTATAGATTCAGTCCTGAATGGAGGACTTTCCTTATTTTTATTTGTTAGGGGGATAGTATATATAACATGCTATTTGTATCTAGCAACGGTGAATTGAGTTTTAAAATTTTATTATTTATAATTCTAATCATTAGTGACAATGAACACATACTGGGCAGAATTTTACCATTAAGAATGTCACAATATGTTTTAGCTGCATTCACTATGCTATTAGTAATGAAATAAAGACGTTAGGTATGACTAATCTTAACTGGATTTTATTCAAGAAGAAGCATTCTAATTGAGACAAAACTGAAATGAAAATAAGTATTCCTGTACCTTAGATTTATTCATTAAGTATTCAAGCTGCCTGATTCTCTCAATTGGGAATTGGCAAGTGTCATGTTATCATAACACCATCTACATTATGCGGTAAGGACACTGTGTTATGGTATGCTTTTTGTTTAAGAACAAATTGTCTTTAAAAAGTATGATTAATTGTGTGTGTATATAACACATGTGTATCCATTTTATATATGGACGAGTTACCAAAAAATTGAATTCCTGAGATCTAATCTTTCTAACAGCAGTAACAACAACAGAAAAGAGTGAAAAAATGACATGTCTTCCCCCAGGAAAAAAAACCCCTAAAAACTATTAGTACTATTGACCTCAAGTTAAATTCAGCCAAACAAAAAATGTGCTATGTGGAACTTTCTTTTCAATCTTTCTCTGTCTTTCTATTTTATTAAAACAAATTTATCAAACTTTTTATGATCTTTTTGTTATTCATTGCTTTTGAGTCACATTTCATAACTGTAATACACCTGTGTATACTCCCAAACTCCTAACCACTAAATCAAAAATCAGTTTCCAGTTCTTACCTTATTTAATTTCTCTGAATTCGACATACTTATGCATGCCTTCCTTCTTGAAATTTTCTCCTGCTATGACTTTCTTGAAATACTTTTACGTGGTTCTCCTCCTACCTACATGATATTGCATTCTCAGTGTCTACCGTCGGTTCTTATTTCTCTATGACCGTAAAATGGAGTCTTCTCTAAGGTTCCATCTTTGGCCCCGATCTCTTCCTTGCTGCCATTCTGAAAAAACATATCTTACCTGTTCCTCAAATCGGCTACCAACTCTACCTGATTACTTTCAAAACATCTCTGACCTTTAATCATAGGTAGGTACTCGATAGCATTCAGTACAGCTTTCTTACATATTGCACAGTTGAATCTATGTCACCATCTCCAAAACTGAACTCATTATCTATCTCCTAATTATGTATTTACAATCTCAGCCAAACCCATGACTTTAGAGAAGGTGGAGCTCCCCTTTTATTCCACCCAGCACAACGGATTGATTGGGACATCTTGTTTGCTTATCTAAATACACCAAGGAAAGTGAAGCTCTGCAAAGTTAGAGGCTATTTCTAATCTATTTCGTTCACCACGTTCACCTAGTTCTACTCTCTTAGAAGAAAAGAGGTATTATAGAGTGATTCATCTTTGTCACCCTCCCCCACACCCAATTAGTCCCCAACTTCTCTTTATTCCTCACCGTAAAAGCCTCCGCAGTTCATTGCTCTGCCACATTCTTAGTTTATTATTTTATCATCCCTGGCTTCAAATATTATAGCAGCTCCCTAACTGATTTTTCTGCTTCAGGCCTATTAGTCTACAGAATTATCTCCTCCTGATTAAACTTTACAATGATTCCAGTTCCTTCAGATGACATAGAAGCCCTTTCCTTATGCAGCTGCTACCTACTCCAATGCCATCTCCTGCTCTGCACTTGCCAGGGGCTACAGCATCTACCCATATTCACTAATTTTAAATTTACTAAACACATGGTTTGAGGCAACACACTGTGCTCCTATCACATGGGACATACACAGATATTGATATAAATACAGTACAGACATCAACATAAATATAGATCCTGGCACAGACACAAAGATTGAGATACAGACACAGATATAAACAGATGTAAGTATAGATATTTTTAATCAACTCTAGCCAATTTTTCTACTCATTCTCCTAAGCCAGTTCAAATGTATCTCCTCAGTGATGGGCTCCCTTCCATGCACAGTGAGGACTAAGGTGTTCTCCACATGTTCCTACACAATCCTGACAGTATTTCTGTTAAAGCGTTTCGGATATTGTGTTTACATGTCTGGACTATAAACTCCTTGATGGCGTATCTTTGTATGTGACACAGTGTCATGGAACCAGTAATAAAAACGTTTGATTAAAAAATTGAGAATTTATAAATTATAATCTGTATTACCAAATTAATATACCATGTAAAAGATATAATTTAAAATACATCTATACAAGTAGAAGTAGCACAAAGAACCTCAGATTAGAATCCTATAAATAAAAATTCACTTCTGAATCATTTCTTTAAATATAAGGCCATTCATTAATACTTAACATAAGAAAAATAAATCCTCAGATGAAAAATAGAAGGAATAAATATTTACTTATGTAAAGTGTAATTTCAACATTAGAAACACTCCTCTTTTTCTCTTTTTAATTTGTTAATTAATAAGTAAATTTTATAGTAAGAAGGCTTCCAGTTGAGAATTTGATTCTGAAGTCCAAATTGTTCTGAAAGATGTAACAATAAACTTTTTATTTTGTTTACATTTTTATATGAGTGTAGATATTATTTGGAAACTTTGCTTTATGAGAAATAATCTTAACACTGATTTACAATGAAAGAGAAAGAGGACATAAATTCTAAGTAAAATGAGCCAGAAACAGAAAAAGTACTGTAGTACAGTAGGCTGAGGAGAAAGAGGAGAAGGGTTTGGTTTTGTTGTCTCAGGGCTTGCAGAAGTGGAAGAAAACCCACGTGTAAGTGGAGCCATGCAGGTCAAACCTGTGTTGCTCGAGGGTCAGCTGTAGTGGAAGAGAATCTGCGAGGTTGGAACTCTAATTCAGGTCATATGATAATAGAGATAAAGAAAAGGAAAAGAAGGAGGAAAGGGTCTGCAATTCTATTTTGGATGTGGAGGAGAAGATGGGAAGACAGGCATAGCTTCATCTTTGAGGGTTGGCGTGTGTTTGCTCTGCTTTGCCAAGGACAATGTGCACAAGGAATAACCAACAGGTAGTGTAGACTTGGGAATAAGAGTTGATGACCTGGAGTAGAAACTGGCTATGGAGTCTCAGTCTTTCTTGCCAGTCCTCCATGAATTTGGAGGTTGGGTTAATTTTGCCCTATTTAAAAAAAAAAAAAATCTCAGAAAATGAAAAGTTTTTTTTTTCTTTTCTGTTATTCCTCTAATATGCAAAAAGCTCAGTTTTAGTGACTTTTCTAGTACTGCTTTCAAACTTCTCCTGGTCAAACATACAGTTTCCAGTAATACTACTAGCTCACTGCACATTCATTATGCTGATTTCCACAGTAAAATGACCACACTTCCTACACTTAGGGGCTTGTCACTGTCGGTGGCATTGTCCTAAGACTCACTGTGAGTACAGGATACCCACTGCTGTCATGTTTTCCTTGTCTCATATTAGTTTCCAGTGGGCTCTGATATGATTTCATCTGCTGCTGGGTTCTTACCAGTATCTTGCTACCTCATTAGCAAGCATCATTTAACACAAACACCTGAGCCGACATGATGTCACCTTGCTCAGCCTTTTGGCTTTCCTTGGGACTGTCCAACATAGCCACCTTTCTCTTCACTACAAGAGGACTGTCAGCCCTTTGTGAGATAATTAATAATCAATTAACATTTGATAATAAAATTGCATTATGTCATAGTTTGGCACCCGAACTAATTTATTTTCATTGCACCAGGAGCAGCTCATCAACAATTACAGTGAAAGCAGGTTCACAGTCTATGATTCCTTCCTTTCATACAAAGTTAGTGTAACAGGAAATACTGCTGTATAAAAGAGGTGTCACATAGGTATAATACATTAATTAATTTTTCTTGCTATATTAAGTGAGCTCAGGATCCTTACAAGAAAGGTGCTATTTAAGCATAAAATATTGGTGTTGTATCTGTACTTGCATAGCTTATAAATTATATCTCAAGATTTCCCAGACACGAAGCAAGTTTTTACCACTGTCAGCAAGCAAAGCCAAAGTAGCTGTTCAAGAGGGAGCCTCCTGCGTCATCAAAACAATTGCCAGCTGAGCCCTGATCCCTTCATCCTTACCAGTTAACATAAGGTGGCTCACATAGAAAGAACAATTTCTAGGTGCCAGGCTGAACTTGACATGGTAACAGAAAATGATTTTCTTAACTCATAAAGATAGCAAACTAGATATAAATAAGATTTATGGCAACTAACTTTGATACACTAAAATGTAGTTTCTTCTGAACAAAACAGCATTTATTAAAACCATGTATTTTCCTCCAAAATTATGGACTGTTATATGCCAATTAGCAAGTTGAATAAGGTGTTATTCAGGTAAAACATTTGAATGAGAGAATATAGAGTTATTCACTTTTTGAAGTGTATGAAAAAAAGTTTTGTTAAAATCTCATATTTAAATTTATTGATCTCTGTGCAGTGCTTAAAGTAGTAGATTCCTAATAAATGTTAATTGAATGAACCATACTTCCCTGAGAGTGTACGAAAATGCTATAACCTGCCAACTAGTAATTTTAATCTGGTATTTTATCTTGTTTTGCACTTAGGCTAAAATTATTTTCCATTCGTTGGATTATCTATTCATGGGGTCTGTTCATCTGATCTGATACAAACAACTTGTTTTGTGGTGATCTAAGTGTTTTATTCAAATCAAAATGGGGATTGGTTTAGTGAACAGGTTAAAAACAGTATGGTGGATACATTCTACTTGCATTTGAGTTTCAGGTAGATCA
>CAUYRT010000420.1:0-27797 GCA_963574885.1 Lepilemur ruficaudatus
AAAATATATGTAAAAACTTAGCCGGGCATGGTGGCACATGCCTGTAGCCCCAGCTACTCGGGAGGCTGAGGCAGAAGGATTGCTTGAGCCCAGGAGTTTGAGGTTGCTGTGAGCTAGGCTGATGCCACGGCACTCTACAGCCCGGGCAACAGAGTGAGACTCTGTCTCAAAAAAAAAAAAAAATTCAAGAAAGAAATGATGTAGATTATGATAATAGTTGGTAAGCAAGAAAACTGTTACAACTCATAGTTAAATTTAATAATTATTAATATTATATTTCATACAATTATTAGGAGTTGATTTCTATAATAAAAGAATATGTCATACAAAAACTGACCATAATCTGGAAGCAAATTTTTACTAATATTTAGGAGTTGTGATTGGGAAAGGCAGAAAATCTAAAATGATATATATCTTAATTTGAGGAGAGATCCTAATGATTAATTATTGATATTTACAGAGAAATACCTCTTTAAATAGCATTAAAATGAAATGTAATAGCTGGTAGAATGGCTATAGTATGTGTAATTTGGCAGAGATTTAGGTTGCCAATCTAGTATTTGTTCCCCTCTTCTTCCTTAGAAAGGGAATGAGGTGGTTCTATGCCCAGCTAGAAGACCACATTTTCCAGCCACCCTTGCAGCAAGGTACATACTAAATATACATAGTTGCATCCATGTGATTATGTTCTGGCTAATTAAATATAAGTGGAACCACTGTGCAAAACTTTGGGGATCACTCTTCTAAAGGAGCTGACGCAGCTGAACATGCCCCACCCACCTTCTTTTTGCCCTTCTCCCTTTTTTCTTTTCGCTGCATGGAACTTGGGTGTGAAGGTAGGAGCCCTTATGATTTTGAGAAAAGAAATTACTCTCTAAGAGCGGTGGAGCAGAAAGAGAGTGCGAGCCTGGATTCCTGAGGACAGTGATGCCTTTATCTCAGCCCTGACTGCCTTCCCCCAGACTTCTTTCACATGCAAGAATATATGTTTTTAAGCTACCTTTATTTTCTGGTTGACTCGGTGGAATTGAGTACTAACTGATATAAAATTCCTTGAAACCACTAGAAGGAAAACAGAAGCAACAACTTAAAACTTAGTCGATCTTGGAAAGGTCAGTAAGGGAAAAAGAACAAAAAATACAAAAAAAGAAAAAAGCCACAAAGATATAACAGATGGCAGAGTCAAAAAGTAAAGTCCAAATGTATGCTTTTTAAGAGATACACCAAAAATAAATGAACACAGCAAGGTTGAAAAATAAATGGATTGATAAACATATGTGTGGTAAATATATATATATATTTTGAGACAGAGTTTCACACTCTTGCCTGGGCTAGAGTGCCGTGGTGTCAGCCTAGCTCACAGCAACCTCAAACTCCTGGACTCAAGTGATCCTTCTGCCTCAGCCTCCCGGGTAGCTGGGACTACAGTCATGCACCACCATGCCTGGCCATTTTTTTTAATTTTTAGTTGTTTGACTAATTTCTTTCTATTTTTAGTAGAGACGGGGTTTCGCTCTTGCTCAGGCTGGTCTCAAACTCCTGAGCTCAAGTGATCTTCCCGCCTCGGCCTCCAACATTGCTAGGATTACAGGCGTGAGCCACCGCGCCCAGCTGGTAAATATTAAATACTAACCAAAAGAAAACAAAGTTAGCCATGAAAGTATCAAAGTAGAATCAAGGCCAAGATCTTTAAATGGAACAAAGAATGCTGTTTTACTGGAAAAAAGGTGTGATTTGCCAAGAAACTAGAACAGTCACGAACTTTTATGTGCGCAAACTAGTTTGCACTGACACAAACAAAACAACATCTGTCAAACACATAAGGAAAAAAACCAATAATCATGGTAGGGGATGTTTAAAATACCTC
The DNA here is from genome assembly GCA_963574885.1 of Lepilemur ruficaudatus. Classification (NCBI taxonomy): domain Eukaryota; kingdom Metazoa; phylum Chordata; class Mammalia; order Primates; family Lepilemuridae; genus Lepilemur; species Lepilemur ruficaudatus. Next base: position 1,868 of record CAUYRT010000420.1, read on the forward strand.
TATCCAAACAAAACAACAGAGAAGATTTGAGTATCGCGATGAAGCTTTATTATGGTTTTGCACACCATGAACAAAGAATGAACATTATTTTCAATTCCCATGGGGCATTAAAAATGGGACATTGATCAATACTAGGCACTGAAGAAAAATCTCAATAAATCTCCAAGGTTGAAAATGTACAGGTCACATTTTCTAATACAGTGTCATATTAATAGAATTGAAAACAAAATTATAACTAAAAAATTTTAAACCACTTAGAAATATATAAAAGGGCAGTTTTCTGAATATTTCTTGGTCAAAGGGAAAACTGAACATTCATTTACTGGCTATTTGAGAACTGACAATATAAAACAGTTCCCATCTTAACATGTGGTTGCAATCAATGTGGTTCTCAGAGAATTCTTCATTTTTGGTGATTTTTATTGCAAAATGAGATAGATCGAAAGTACAGGAACAAAACATTTAACTTTAGAAATTAGAATATAAAGCCAAAGAAACCAAAAGAAAGTAGGAAGGAAGGAATTGTTTAAGTAGAAAACCACAAAAAGAACAAAACGTGGTTCTTAGGAGCCCGCCTTCCCTGGGAGACTCCTGCGTGCACCTGCTGTGCTCTGTAGCCCTGCCCCTCCGGGCTGGGACCAGGAGGCTACAGTGTGTTGAGCACCTTGGCTTGTTTGAACTGCAGGTTCCTGACCACCTGGCTCCCTCTGCTCCCCTGGGGCCCCTATCCTCTGCTACCCCTTCTTCTTGCTTCCTCCACTCGCATCCCAGTTACTCCCCTTCCTTCACGTAGGACTTCGACTCCTGGATCAGTCATCCCACATCCTGCCAACATCCTGGATAATTTTTGTTTTCTGGAACCTTCAAGTTCTCTTATTTCCTCTTTTCCAATAAGTTTCATCTCATGTGCTTTGGCAACACACGGGCCTAATTCATTACGAGGTTTGCTCCACATATGAAATTCTTCATTCAAATATCCCCCTGCCCCTGACCACAGCGTCCTGTGCTTAACTCTCCGACGTGGCCAATTCCTTTCTGCCTTTTCTTTCACCTTCAGTGCCTGGGCCGCCTGGGTGTCTCCACTCCTGTCTTTACCACCTTCCCTTTCTGCATTTGATTTCCTGATCTGATGCATGGAACGCATGAAATGTAGAAGTTCTGGTTTATTTGTGAAAAGTGACTAACCAGTTTTTCTTCACCTGTCATCAAGGTCAGTCGTTGATTTACTGCAAATTGAATTCTAAGGTCCTAGTGAATCATCAGGAGCCCTGAGGAGTCATCTGACTTTGGGGAGTGTGGGGATGCTCTGGGAAAGCTTCCTGGAGGAAGGGGTGTGCCCGGTGGCGTGTCATCGGGAAGGGGAGGTAGAGTGGGCTGGGAATGCTCCCGGAGCCCAAGGAAGGAAAGGGCGACGCAAACTTGTGAAGGGGCCAAAATATCAAGGAGGTCCCATCACAATGGATGGAAGAAGCAAGTGCTGGGGACAGAGGATGGATGAGGCCCCCTCTCCTGATCCCTTTTATGATTCCAGAAACTCCAGGTGGCAAATAAATACAGAAAACTGCCACCCTTGCCACATGCTCCAGATCCCTCCTGTCTCTGGCCTTCTCCAGCCAATTCTGAAGGAGTAATTAACAGAGAAAGGGACAAGCTTCATAACAAATATAGGGACAGTTAGAGGGGCAGGGACCCAGAGAAGTTACCAAAGTTGTCACTCCTGTCCTTGGGTACTCAGGGATCCAGGGGCAGCGGGCTTGCCCAGAAGGGGCAGAGGAAGAAGCCCTGCTTGAAACTCTAGTGAGTCCACTAGTCAGTCAGTCCTTTTCCTGTGCCAGGCTGCAGGGTGGGGGTGGGGGACAGCGAGGAACCCCACTGAGATGGACATTCAAGGCCTTTCATAACTGGATTCAAAGTTCTCTGCCTCATTGCCCACCCTTTCCCCGTCCCTCCACTGCTTATTCAAGACACATCTACCTCTTCCTGAACATTCCAGTGATGTTCCCATTTCCTCACTTTTATTTACTCTACCCCCCTCTCCCTACAATGCTCTTCCCTACTTTCTCTCTTGTCAAAATACCCATTCTTAGGGCCATGAATAAATGTCGTCTCCTGTGGACTCGCCAGGCCTTCCCGGCTCAGAGTTAGTGATTCCCTCTGGGCACTCACACACGGCTCCAGAGCAGCACTGAGCTCTGAAATTAGAGTGTGTGTTTGCATGTGTGTGTGTGCATGTGTTGGTCTGTATTGTAGAGGCTGTGCTCCTTGAGGGTAAGAATTTTTGTGTGCAATTCTGGCATATAATATGTGCTCAATAAATATGTTTTGAAATAAAAACAATTATTGCTCATCTATGTCCTGAGGGGTTACAAAAATATGCAGGAAGCAGAATGAGCTTTTATTAAGCCACTAAATTTGTAGAGGAATCTCAGGACGGCTGGCTGGTGGAGACGGGGAGCAGAAGAGCCCTGCTGTGGGTAAGGGGGAGAGAGATGGGGAGATTCCCTACCGCCAGGCATCTTGTATACGTGAAATCATTGAACGATGAGTGCTATGATTCTTGTTCTTTGTTATTTGTACATTTTTAGGCCAGTAATTGGGGTAAGACCATTGCATGTGTGTGCGTGATTGTGTGAGTGTGCGTGCTTGCGTGTGTGTGTGTGTGTATGCCTGAAAATAGAGAGAGAGAGAGAGAGAGAGAGAGAGAGAGAGAGAGAACTGAGCATCAGGGAAGGATAAAGGGAAGACCATGAGTTGGAGTGTGAAGCTTTTCCTCAAACCAGTACTGGCTGTGACTAGTGTGGTAGGCAGAAAAAGGCTCCTTTTACTCCAGATGCTCACATCCTAACCCCCAGAACCTGTGAATGTCATATTACATGGAGTGAGGGGGAATTAAGTTTGCTAATCAACTGACATTGAGATGGGGAGATTATCCAGGATTATCTGGGTAATCACAAGGTCCTTGTAAGTAGGAGAGGGACACAGGCGTCAGAGTCAGAGAAGGAGCTGTGACACATGGGCTGGAGTGATGTTGCTGGTTTCGAAGAAGGAAGGAGGACACAAGCTAAGGAATGTGGGCAGCCTCTAAAGGAAAAAGCAAGGAAATGCATTCTCCTCTAGAGCCTCCAAAAGGAATATAGCCCTGCTGATGCCTTGATTTTAGCCCTGTGAGACCCATTTCAGATATCTGACCTCTAGAACTATAAGATTTATGTTGCTTTATTAAGCCTCTAAATTTGTAGTAATTTGTTGCAGCAGCAATAGGAAATGTAGCAGATCTCTTTGGCAGGCCGCTTTGTCCAGCTGCCTCTTTCTCAGGGAGGTTTTGAGTTTTGAGCTAATCCGAGAGGACGATGCTGTGACAGCCCCTCATGCTCAGGGGGTGGGCGATGGTGACGATGGTGGGGGAGGGCATATTAACCACAACTGAGTGCAGCTTTAGTGAACATACTCTGGGACTTGATTAGGACTCATGCACAAGGACAGAGTACCACCTTGTGTCTAGTTCTCTTACCCTGGGATTTGTGTGATTTGGAGTCATTGGGTGACCCAGGAAGAGACACTCTTACTCTTTGGACCTCAGACTCCTCATTTGTAAATAAAGGGGTTGGCTCAGGTTTCTCTCAGGCCACTGGCAGCTGAGATGTGGCCTTTTCTTTCACTCAGCCAGTGTCCCCTCTGCCCCACGCCACCCCAGTATTCTCTTGCCTTGACACTGACACCCAGAGGGCTCAGAGACAGACTTCTTCCCAGGGTGTGTGCCCTGCACTGACAACTTTCCTCAAATTCCCAGCTTTTCATTTGCCTGGGAGAATCTCTTTGTACAGAATAATTGCTACAAACTATATGTTTTTGTCATACTCTCTAGATCCCAGAACATGACACTTCTGGTGTAGAGGCTGCTTCCTGCTGGAGTGAAAGGGAGGGAAGTGCTATCTATATGTGGGAGACTTCTCTGGCTTCTTCAGTGTTGATTTTTGCTGTAAATTACTGGTCATAGACTATTTTGAACAGGAGAGGGCACTATTGGACAGCTAAATTTTCATAATGTTGCATGTCTGCGAATTTCACTTGCGCTAGATATTTAAAACTGATTACAATTAATTTAGTTTGTGAAATCATTTAAATAAACAAGAATAGACTAATGTCTTGAAATGCCTGTTTGACATACCTACTAGATTAAATTTTAATATCTACATCAAATTTTAATGGTATGTATATTTAATTAAAAAGAGAACAGTAAAATACTAATTTAACCTTGAATCCTCTCCCTTTCTACCCAGATCTATACACTATCATGAATTTAGTTTATCCTTACCTTTTATACTTTTAGTTTTTAAATCACATAGTCATGTATTCATTAGTATTATAAAGTATTGCTTTGCAGATTTAAAATTTTATGTAAATGGCCTCACACTTTTGTTTCCTTCTAAAACTTGTTTTCCCCCCGTTCCACATTGTACTTTTGAGATTTATCTTTGGTGATACCTCTAGTTCACTTATTTAAACCGCTCTGAAGTGTTCCATTTTATAAACATAGCCAACTTATTTATCTAGTCCGTGGTTGATGGATGTTTGGTTTTCTGTTTCTTTCTCTTATTAAAAATACCACAAGGATATTTTTATTTTTACCACCTTGTATACCTAGGTTAGTGTTGTGGGGTTGTGTGATATGAACAGGATCAAACATTCTTCCACCTACCCAAGGACATCTACATAATTGATGCTTCTGTCACTCCCTTTTTCTGTTCTAACATTTGCCTTATCTTATATAAAATGTAGATTTTCCTGGGTCATGCAAGAATGTAACCATTTTTTCTCACTACTCCCACACCCTTGCCTTTTTTTTTTTTCCTCTATATGCCTTTCAAATGCTGAAAATTCCAAATCGCCCTTCGGAAAACCATCCACAGGTCTGTCTGTGATTCCTGTTTCCCTGGTGCGTCTTCAACTTTGGCGTAATAAACCTCCAATGGTCGAGATTTTTGCCTGGGTCACTTATTTTGGTTTGACATGTTTTATAGGCACAGGTTCCAAACCAACTGAGAGATAGACAAGACAGGGAAAGGTATACAGGGATGAAGTTATTAGCTTTAATATTGATAAAGTTGAAATTGCAATATGTGATGTATATGTATAAGCAAGTGGGCTTCCTAATTCTGGTATCCACTGTTTGACATATTTATATCCAGTCACAGGTCACTCTGAACCTTCCCATGTTGGGGTTACCCCCACAGAAGCTTAGAACATTCAAGGGCAGACTTTACTGTGTATGTCCTGCAAGTAACTTACTTCCAAGAGGGAGATGTGAGGGGAAGGAATTAAGTTAATCTTGTCTAGCTATACCTTTCAAACTCACAAATCAGATTAAATCACTCTTCCCACCTGCCAGGAGAGTGAGTGGGAGCACTGTGAGAGGCCAAGAGTGTGAAGCAGGCAGGACCCCATCTATACAAGAGGAAACAGCAAGACAGGAAAGAAACTTTCCTTCCTACTGTGAACTAAAAATAAAATCCTAAGTCCCCTGCTGACTGAATGGGCTCGTCTCAGCCAAGGGGACCCCAGAGAAACCTTAAAACTGCTTTCCCAGCCATGATGGGATGGGAGGTATGAAGCACGATTGCGCATGCACATGTTTTCTCTTTTCATAAATATTTATGACTCCTCCTATAACTTGGTAAATATGCACATTTAGTCACCACATTCAGTTTAAAATCCTGTTCCCTTTGTCCCTCTCTAGAAGCACGTGTTCCTGGCTTGTGGCCGGGAGCCCTGTTTCCCAGCCTGCCGGAGTGGCCACTGTGGGCTGAGACTTCATGAGAAATAAAGCTCTCCTTTTTCCAAATTATAAACCTCATTATTTATTCTTAGTTAACAAATTGGTCACCATGAAGGGATCCGGGGAGACCCTCAGTTTCCCCCAGCATGATTGGAGGTCAATGCACCAACAAATGCACAAGCCCATTGATAGCTGAGTTGTCTCCCTGACCTCGCTGGGAGGAACTCAGGTAAGCTCCCCAGGATCCAAGGTCTCCTGCTTTTGGGATGAAGATCTTAGAGACTTTATTTCTGTCCATACCGTCCCTTCATTTCTCCCCAGTTCCAGTTCCCTCCATTCCAGGCCCCAGAGGGAATATCATTGTTGGCCCTGGGTTTTGGGGGGCTGAGGGGCTGCCCCAGCTTCCCCAGTTCCCTTCATTCTGGATCTGGGAGGGAATTTCTTTGTTGGTGCTGGGTTTGGGGGGTGCTATTTGGACTCAGCTGGTCCAAAAAGTTTTGTGAGGATGCTCACGTTATGGGCACTGGAAGGGACGCCTTTATAAGGTAAGCATGTTATCAAAAGTTTGGTACTTGTCCCTGAGGCTGAATCAGTGAGAACGAAGAATGAGGACAAGTGGTTTGAGGAAAAGGAAAGAGAAGTTTATTAATTTGCCAGCAAATGAAGAGGGTGGCAGACTACCATCTCAAAAGACTGCCATCCTAACTGTAAGCAGAGAAACAGGGCTTTTTAAAAGGAGGGTTTTCAGCAGTTGGGCTTGGGGTCTACATGACCTGTGTCACATGTCATGGCTTCAGGCAGTTGTTGTTTAGCTATAATTGGTGGTTTCTGTCAACCTTATCTCCAGTGACTATGATCAATCCTTTCTGGACAATTCTGTTGAGCCATATCCTGTGGTTTAAGATACTAGAAAACAAATGTTAGGTAGCTAGTGAGGGACTCCAGCCCTCCTGGGGACAAAGGCCAGTGTCCTGAGCAATTGCTACATCTGGGGAAGGAGGGAATACCCTACCAATCTGCCAATCAGAACTTAGCGTGCTAACTGCAAAGGAATGCAGAAATATAATAGGGTCTGGAAGGTGACCTAGGACAACCTAAGCTAATTATCATGTCATTAGCTTAAATCTACATTGCGGTTCACCTCTCAAAATGGTCTTTCAGAGAGGCTCATGGGAGATCTACATGCACAGAAAGGCTCAGGTCATATAACTCCAAACTGTCCATCAAAGTGTCTCATGGTGACGTGTCAACCACAGGGAGGGCCCAATCCAGATACTGTAAAACAAGACCCAGCCCACAACCAAGGCCTTTTTTGTTACAAGAGGCCTGCTTGCCTCTTGTAATGTATCTTGCTCTTACTCTGTAAGAAACTAATATTTTGCTCTTGCTCTATAATCCTATCTTTCTCTCCTCAATAAACCTTGTTTTGTGCTTACCCCGCTTTCAGTGTGTCTGGTCGTTCTCCAGCCAAGAGCATACCAAGAGCTGACATTTCAGACTGCTAACCCAACACAAACAGCAAAGACCATTTTCCAGCCCCTTTGATTACTGGCCCTGTTACTGAAAACTTGGCTACTTGTCCATGAGGCTGAACCAGAAGAACGAGGACAAGCGCTTTGAGGAGGAAGGAGAGTTTACTTTGCCGACAAAAGAGGAAATATGGTAGACTTTCTCCTCTCAAAATCTCAAATTTCCTGAACATAGGCAGAAATACAGAGCTTTTAAAGGGAGGGCTCTCAGCTTCAGGCAATTACTGTGGTTAACTCTTCTAATCCTCCCATCTCTGCCAAAGACAAAACCTGTGAACCCTGCCAGCTGCCCACCTGGGGGCTGGTGCCGCCTGGGTGTTTTAACAAGAGACTTAACCGGCCTCAGGGATGTGGGCCAGGCTGCAGTTCTCAAAAAGAGTTGGGGAAGTTTTAGGAGACAGAAAATCTCTTTGGCATTATTTTTTCCCCCAGGACATTTTCTCTGTTACAGCTCTGGGGAAGGAATTCAGGTTTTCATTCCCAAAAAGGGTGGGGGTTTTAGAGAGACAACTCATAAAAATTTCCTTGCCCCCTTTCCGACCTTAACCTTTGTTACAAGCACAGTTATATAAAACTTTAGTTCTGAGGAGACAGACTCTGGTCCACTGCCATCAGAGACTCCAGCAGCCAACATGCTTAAAAACTATAAAACATTATTGTAAATATTTGGGATCCTAAATAGAGCTAACCTGAAATGATTTAAAGCTTTGCTGGCTACAGTAAAAATCTTAAGAGACCTCTAGTTTATCTGCATGCCCAATTAAAACAAAGAGACTATCAAAGCTTCCAAAACAATGAAGATCATTCTATAATTAGTATTTCAAGTCTTCCAAATAAAATCAAGAGTCTCTCATAGCCTCCTTTAACAAAAATAATTTAAAATTAAAAGACTTCATAAACTAGAAAAAAATGGTGCATGCGAAATATTTAAAGTTGTGTCTTTCCTTCTTCGGACCTTATCTCTCCTCTTCCTCCCTCTCTCACCCCTCCTTCCATCTCTGCTCCTAAAACAATTGTTTTTTCTTCCCGACTAGTTTAAAAATTGCTCCAAATGTTAACAACTTTTGTTTTTCTTCTGTTTAAAAGCTCCTCTACAATGCCAGCTCCTGGAATGGGACACAGCTGCTTAACTAAACTGATTTATTCAAAGAACTAAGAAACTGACTAAAGAAGAGATGGGTTGATATATTTAAATTTTGCTTTTTTCCCCTCATTCATCCCAATTTGGTTTTTTTCCCTCTCACTCCTTTGTCTATCTCTAACAACCTCTACCCCAAATTTCTTAAAAACTATCAGCTTGGTTTTTAATTTGTATTATAAAACTTTTTAACTTCAAAATGGGGACTAAGGAGATTAGGAATGTTTTGCCCCAAGGTATATTTCTTTAACATATTTAAATGGCTGCCAAAACTGCTGCAAAGCTGTCTTTTGAGGGGGAAAAAATTTATATCTGTAAAATACACACACACACACACACACACACACACACACACACACACACACACACGAGCTAGGTCTAGCCTTTCCTGTTCTAAAAACATTAACTGAGAATCTGACTAGAAACATTTGCCATCTATTCTCTCTGAAAGCTTCCTTTGCATAACAAGACCACCTTTTGCTAACTAGTCAAGACTTTTCCTCTCTCCCCCCCAAAGTCTGTTTTTCTGCTTTCCAAGCCATAAACCTTTAATTTCCTGTCTTCTTCCACCTACTAGAGGCACATGAGGCTTTTGAACTTTGGTGTGTAAAGGGTCCCCCCCTCCGGAAAACCTGGAGAGACTGTTGCCAATAAAACCGTACAGTTCTAAAGGTTATTAACAACAGTTGCTCATGGTTGATGGTTGTCAACTACAGAAGACTACTGGTTTCCTTTGTGCGTCTGGATAAAAAAGATGTGGTTTATACACTTAGAAAAATGTCTTTGTAAAAAAAGTGTATTATAAAAGCATTGCGTGGCATGGTGCCATGGTGTCTTTCTCTTTTCTTGGGGTGGGGTGGTGGTCCAAGTTTTATTGTTATCTGTCTAGATGAAGTTGGTCTCTTTATAAGCCCAGTGATAAATTACTATGATTTTATGTTGTCTTGACATCCGGTTTTGTCTTCCTCTAACACATCCAAACTCCTTCTTGAAAGGGCTTCGGTTTTCTCTCTGTGTGCTTTAAGATATTAATACTCTGTTTCTTCTGAGACTCTTCTGTGAGGGCTTAGGCCATGTGTGAGTTAGACAAAAAAATTTTTTTTTTACTCTTTCTATTCTCAATGACATGGCTTAAATCCAGCTGTCCTTTTAGACTGAGGAGTTTTGCCAGTCTCACGGCTAGACACTTTCACCTGAACTTGTTGGTCAGGCAGGTCAGATACTATCTAGATGTTTTAAGGTCACAAAACTGCTGCTTCGGTAATATATATATTTTTATAATATATATTTTATAATATATTATATAATATATTTTATAATATACATTATAATATATAATAGCTAATATAACATAATATTATATATAATATATTATGTCTTATAATATATTATATTATATATGTTTTTTTCTGTTAGAGGTATGGAAGAGAATTTACTTAGCTTTGTGAGACATTACTTTCACAATATACGTAAACCTTCGCACAGGAAGGCCCTATTAAAGTCTCAGAAGTTGCTTAATAAGGTAGATATTTAGTTTGATTGTATGAGGCTTTCAGACATTAAGTTTGAGAAAGTTAATGGTTATCAGGATTTGTATACATGATCACAATCAAAACAGTAAAATAAACCAAAGAACACCCCAAAACATAACAAATTGCAATTTCTAGTGAAACATTTATTTCTATACTATATTCATTTTTTTCTGACAAAAGTGCCCTTCATAAATCCTATGCTACACTCATTTTGATCACTTATTTTCCACTTTATACACTTTGACCTTTTTTTTTTGAATATAGCTTACAAATAATCTTTTGTGTCATTTCCTCAGTCTTTTTTTTTTTTTTGAGACTCTCCTGCCTGGGCTACAGTACACGATCATAGCTCACAGCAACCTCAAACTCCTGGGCTCAAGTGACTCTCCCACCTCAGCCTCCCAAATAACGGGGACCACAGGTGCACCAGCACAGCTGTCTAATTTTTTTAATTTATTGTAGAGATGGGATCTTGCTAGGTTGCTCAGGTGGGTCTTGAACTCCAGGCCTCAAGCATCCATCTGCCTCGGCCTCCCAAAGTGCTAGGGTTACAAGTGTTAGCCACTGTACCTGGCCTCCTCTGTCTTAATATTAACACCATAGTCACCTGTTTTATCTTGGCTATATTTTTATCATTTAGGGTAGGGCACACTTATTAAGCCAGTTATACTCCAGTAATCTTGTAAATGAAAAAACATTAGAGAATTAAGAACAAGTAATGGAGTCATTATTTCACTGATCCTTATCTAATTTCAGGACAGTTATGTCCCCAAAATAGCAATTCTACCTGATAAATTCTTTCCGTCTCTAAACAGAAATGGCAAGAAAAGTGAAATTATGGGAAGCTTATGATACTTTACTAGACATTGTGTGCTTTTAATAGTTCAAAACTGGTAATATTTGATAATCAAGAGTAAATTAATAGGCTAACATTTAAAAAGTATACCTTAATAATTATAAAGTTTATAAACAATTAGGTAAGCTTGTGGAGAAGCTGACAAAGATATATAAATTAGGAGATACAAGTATCTATCTAAATTTTCTATATCTCATTTTTTTTTACAGAATGTTTATTAAAGTTGTTTAATATGCAGTTTTGCATTTTTCATTTTAGAAGTCATTTATTGTAAAGATAATTCTTTTGTCTGCTGACAAATAGCCGCCACAGTACTCATTCTGGACCTCCACCTTGGATAAATTTAATTTCTTCTTGAGATACAAGTTTCCTTCTGTAGTTCTGAAGTAATGTTTTTATTATTTCTACAGTGTCTGGTGGACCCTGATACATCAGCAAATCTGGTGATTTACTTCCCCTAGCATGTTCAGAAATTGCAGAATGAGATGGTAGCCCTGTTGATCTCAAAGCTTCTGATATATTGGGTCTAGGATTGTCTCTTCTGTCAGGGAACCTTATTAGTGGAGTGTGTGGCTTGATTACCTGGACGACTCTGCTGGCCCATGCCATCTTGCTGCCCATCATGACCCCCAAGAAGGTGCAGCTTCTGGGGCACAATGAGCCTCGGTGATAGCGGGAGCTGGGAGCAGCTGGGAGCCTGCTTCTGTAATACTTTTAATACTTGCTGATTTGACTGTGAACTTACATTTTTGGTTTTGAGCCTCTGGATTCTGGGGTTTAGATGGCAAGCCATGGTGAGGCCTGGGGACAAGTTCTCAGTACCTACACTAGCAGCTACAAGACACAGTCTAGCTCAATATGGCCCCATCTTCCCTGCCCCAGCTTTGCCTCCTGGCTGTTCTGGAGACGGGGTTGGATCTTTCAGGCATCCAGTTTTCTGTCCTCAGCTTTAACCTGGTATGTAAATTGAGGCCGTGTCCTTCTTAGCCATCTTGGATGGCACATGGCTACTTGAGACCTAAGAGGACTGGGAAAGACCTTAGGGATGGCACTCGTATTGTAGTTTCAAAATTCTTTTCAGTAATTTAAAATCTTCAGGTCCTGCTATGTAAAAGTAAAGAAGATAATCATAAAATGTCTGAGTCATTTGTAAGTTAAAATACTAAATCATTAATTACTGAACATAGGTTTAAGTTTACATATTTTGACATCTTATTTCTATATGATATAAAAAGCTCGATATATTTAGATGTGCTAATAAAAATTGGGGACTGATAACAGTTTACAGTTACTTTAACTTCCTACGTTTTTCATCAAAAATAAGCGTTACTAAGAGTTAACGTTGTAATTAATATATGTATTTAAACTACTAGATATATGAGAAACAATTCTATATACAAAATATGAAAAAAATTAGATGTGCTTTTTGGTAAAAAAGTTTATAGGAAGAGAGAAATGTGGTTTTTGTTAAATAAAAAATAATTTTGCTTAGTTTAAAAGTTTTAGAAATTGTTTTAAATTAAATGAATAAATAATAGATAAAACTAAATGAATATAAAAGTTGGGAAAAGAGGTAAAATTTAAAAAAGGTTTATATAAATCTTACCTTATGGTCAAGTTAATTAAGATTAAATAGATGTGTTTATAAAGTTTTATTAAATTAGCTTTAACATTTAATATACCAATGCAAAAATAAAAATTGGTTTTCTCTTTTAAACAAGATTTTCAAGTAATATTATTAGAGATAGTAAAAATTTTTATTCACCCTTTTGAATAAACTGCAAAAAAAAAAAAAGAGGAGGAGAGAGAAAGAGAGACAGATTCAGTTTGCCTCTTTATTAGGTTGTTTTTTTCAGTTTGTCTTTATTAGGTCTATTGTTTGATAAACTGAGTCTCCTCTCTATATTAAGGAGTAAAATTTTTGTCCTTAAAAATCTTTAAATTATCACTTTGGCTGAATAAACAGCTGCTATTTCATAGTAATACTGTTTTATGAAAATAACAATTTTAGACCTTTGATATTTGACAAAACTTCCAAATTCCAAATTCCAAGTTCAGTTTTTTTAATCTCAAAATAGTTTTTTTTTTTTTTTAAATATTACAGCCACTGAAAGTCCAAGAGACATACATTTGGCTTATTTGGTATGCTAAAACTATATAGAAAGCATTGTCAAATATAAAATGGTATTTAACTTTTTTGGGTTATATTATTATAAACAGGTTATTAATAGGTGTTCCAAAATTATATGAAATTTCTAAAATTCTGATATGTTTTGGTGTATGTTATCATTAATAATTATGGTTATTATGTTAAATTGTTGTGTGCCAAAGAAGTAGCAAATTGACAAATTTCTTTGTCAATTGTTTCTTTAACCACAACGATTCTAAGACTTTTGTCATCCACAATTATTGTTTTACTTTGATTCTTCTCAAAAAGTGGTTTTTAACTGAGTACAGTAAAAAATTTGCTTCTTCAAGGAAATTTATAGAAAGGACTGTGACAGGTACCTTTAAATACAGGTGCAGTTGATAAGTTTGGAGATTATACCATTTGAACTAAAAGAGAAAAAACTTCTAAGACTTTAATTAAAAAGCTGATATGTTCGTGAAGATTGCTAACCCAACCTCAAGCAAAAACCAAATTAATTGCATGGAATTAAACTAATTTTTTAAAATGACTTTTGTTTAAACACTACTGATTCTCTTTGTATTTTGTTTTCCAGGAGTCAACATCTTTTTTTCTTTCTTTGGAACTATTTATAGCAAATTGGAAAAGCATATTTTCATAAGCAGTTTGAAACATTTTTCTCTCTATTTGATTTCTCTGAAATTTAGAAACCACTTATAAATGTTTTATTTTATTGGCAATATGGTTATTTGCATAAGTTTAATAAGAATCTGTTTTCTTTCATAACAGGACAGAATTAGAGATGCTGGTTATTTTACGAAGCCTTTGGCTGGAATGGCATATTTTTGGATATGCTCAGACTGCTTTGAGGAATTAGGTTGACTTTATACGGCCAGTAAAAGCCCTCTGGAAAACTGTTCTGATACCTCATCTATAACATCTCTTGATCCGTGGTAAGTAAAGAATGTCACTTTCTGACAGATTTAGGAACCCCAAATAACTTTGGAACCTCAAGAAAAGAGTAATTTACACAATTCATACAGGTATCTACAGGCAATTAAACCCTTGGTTTGGCTCGAGAGGCTTTAAGTCTGACCTAATATTCCTTATGAAAAAGAAATTCCAGCGAAGTCCATTTAAAAAGAAGCCTGTGGCCAATGATTATTCCTACCTCACTTTAAGCAAATAATCAAGCCGAGTATAATGAGACCAAAATTTATTTGGCAGATAAATTGGTTCTCCTGTTATTTGTCTTTAGTAAAAACGAGAAAAATGGGGAGAGAAAATTATGTCCCGCACCCATTATTAAATCCTAGCTTTGTCCTTTTGTTTTTGAGTTTTTAATTATTTGTCTGATGTTTGGATTAATCCTGGTTATTTCTCGACTACAAAAACACCAAAATGACAACAACAACAAAATCCCCACAAATAAACAAAACCAGGTTGTAATTTTCTTCATGATGTTTTTATTTGATTCCCCAATGAAATAAGTTCCTTTCCTTCCTTTTTTCCATTCTAACACCCCAGTTCTCCTTCAATTGTCAACTTGTTCATGTTATTTATCTCTTGCCTCACTTCCAAGAATACCGGAATCATGATATCCTGAAGACTAGAGTTGATTCGATGAAGCCTGCAAGTCTTCCTCAGCTAGGGTCCCACTGGGCCTGTCTGTTTTCCTCTGCCAGTGCCTTGCTGCTGTGCAGACCCCCCTGCCCCTAGGCCCAGGGACTCCTGCAGAAGAGGGGAGTGCATGATGCTGTAAGGGCCAGCTTGAGAGACAGAATTAGTTCAGACCCTGCAAATCGAGGATGGGCACAGAGATACAGAAGTCTCTAAATTCCTTACCTCAAATGATCTTAACAAAATGCTTATGTTCTATATAGCTAATTGCTCAATGCTTATAGATAAGCTAATTTTATGACCTCGTTTTTGGCTTTTGGTTTTCAACTATATTGCTTCAAATGTTTTAAGGGGTTAATGAATGCCTGTTCACTGCTGTTCCTGTCTGGCTCAAAATGTTTAATCAACTGTAAACCTTTGTGGCTCTAAACCTCTCCTCTTGGCCATAGCAATCCCACTGAGGCCCAGATGGGTCCAGGGCAAATAGCCACTCCACCCAGGCAACGGTGGGATGAAATAAATTTTGGCCACCGCTGCTGATTTGGGCATATCTTGGCCAAAAGGGGTGCTGTGAACTAAAAATAGAATCCTAAACTCCCTGTTGACTGAATGGACCCATCTCAGCCAAGGGGACGCCAGAGAAACCTCAAAACTGAGTTCCCAGCTGTGACGGATGGAAGGTATAAAGCCCAACTACACATGTGCATGTTTTCTCCTTCATAAATATTCACGACTCCTCCTATAGCTTGTTAAATATGTATATTTAGCCACCCTGCTCAGTGTAAAATCCTGTTCCTCTTGTCCCTCTCTTGAAGCACGCGTTCCTGGTTGTGGCCGGGAGCCCTGTTTCCCAGCCCGCCGGAATGGCCACTGCGGGCTGAGACTTTATGAGAAATAAAGCTCTCCTTTTTCCAAATATTCTTCTTTTTAGTTAACGCTGTGCTAACTCTTCCCAGTATCCATTCTTCTCTTCTTTATCTGTATTAGAACTCTCAATTTTGCTAAGCCCATGGCCACCCAGAAGAAAAATCCCATTTCCCAAGCTCCCTTGCCGACAGGTGTGGCCATGTGGTTAAATCTCGCCAATGTGAGGAAGTGAAGAGGTGTTGTGCCACTGCTAAAAAGTTTCCTCAAAAGAGGGGGCGTGCCCTTTTCTTTTCCTTTCTTTCCTTCCTGAGGTTTGTAATGTGGACATGATGACTGAGGCTGGAGCCTTGGACCTTGGACCGCGAGGTAAAACATGCATGGCGAGATGATAGAGGAAGAGGACTGGAGAACCCTGGGCCCCCATGGTGGTGGATTCCATTCACCAGGTAAACTCTAGACTTCCCACAATTGAGCGAGTGGGGGTGGGGGTGGCAGACATGTCTAGCATGTTTAAGCCATTGCTTGTTTGTTTATTTCCTGCTGAACCCAATCTTAAGTAATTTATACCCTGATGCTTGGAAGTGGGGGACATGCATCTATCTGACAGAAACTGAAAATATGGCATTGACTTGGTGATAACCAGTAGGCAACTCGACTTCGCAGGCTGGTGGTCTGGTGACTATTGCTATACAGAGACAACACATCTGAAAAAAAGAAGCTGCCACAGTTGGAAAGCTAACCACCTGCCAACCGAGGAAGTGGTGCGAGTGAGAACAATGGCAAAAATGCAGAATATGGGTGTGGGTTGGCAGCTTCTTGCCTCTTTCCTGGAAGTCCTAGAAGAGAGATAAATTCAGGCTAGAGCTCAGCAGTCTACAAACAGAGGAAAAGGTACAGCTCTTTCCGAGGTGCTCCCTGCCTGAGGCCTCTAAGTTAAATTAACTGAAAGTCTAGAATTTGAAGCCTTGTAGTTGGGAAAAGATAATCACTATAGTTCCTCAGAATGAAGTGGTTATACGCAGTGGCTGTGAAAAGACAGCCCAAGCGGAGATTAACTATGGCCCTAAGCCTTTTCAGCACCTGTTATTGAGACTTTTCTGTCAGACAATGGAAGCCCAGTGCAACAGCAAAAATCAGATTACAGATGTTGCCTTTATGTGAAAATAGCTTTTTTTTTTCTTTCTGAGGGCTTCTAGACAGTTGCCATTAACTTGACGGCTTAAAGGTCATGGGTAGAGGAAAGAAGTGAATAAGTACAGACCAGACTCTTCAGATTTTAAAGACTCTGCACAGACCTGTTTGGTGGTGGGGTATTTGCACGTGGGCTATCTGGAACTGACCGGAGGCAAACAGATCATATCTCTAGTAAGTTCTTGAAGGATTGTATTGACAAAGAAACCACAAGCCTGGCTGTAAAAGCCTGTGATTGTTCCACCCCTGAACCCCTGGCCTCTAAACCGCAGGCACTAGGAAGTCGTGCAGCTCCCAGGAAGGCAGTACTTTCCCGTGTCTACCTTAGTTCGGCCATGGAAGACAAGGGACCAGGAAGGACAAGGGACCAGGAAGGACAGGCGAGATAGGGCGGTGGACGAGGGAGTTACTCCCTAGGAGAAGAATCGGGGAAATTGAGATGATCAAAATAAACACTTCCTCTGCTGCCAGGGAACAATGGGATTTGTTAATTGTTAGGAACTGGTGACTGCTGTGTATTTTCCCTGCTCTCTCTTACCAAATCATAGATTTAATTGCATTTAATCTGTTTCTCACTCCTCCATTGCGTCTTGAGTGTGTTTGGGGCAGATGAGGTCACCCGATCACAAAGAGCCATATAAAGAGTTCATCACCCAGAAATCCCGGACTTCGATCTGGAGGCTGTGCCTGGTTGAGACTTTGCTGTTGTCATTTGTGAGGAGGATGTGTGCTCGTCCTTTAGGGAGATGGGGGTTGTACGCAGATGGCTGGGTGGCCTGAGGAACAGATTGTGTTAGAGACTGCAACAAGAGTCCCTAATGTACATTCTTCCCTTTTTCCTCAGTAGAACCCTCAAGTGTTAGATGGAAACTTGACTGCTGGCCCTACAGATGATTTCCCAGCTGCCAGTGCTGCTGTGAGGGCCACCAGACTCAGTTCTGGCCGACAGTATACGAATGAAAGCAGTTGGTGCGTCGGCTGAGAGGTGTCATTAGAGGGGAGAATGGGAATGCCCTTCTTTTTCCTTTTCCTCTTTCCTGCTGGCCAGAATGAGGATGTGTTCACTGGCTGGAAGTGGAGGAGATGTCGTCAGCCAGGAAGTCATGCAGAGTCCACATGGTGAAGAGGGTGGTGTAACAAGACAGAAGGAAGCTGGCTTAGTGATAATTGTGGAGCCCCAGAACAGTTGTGGGTTGCTTATGCTTATGTGAAAGAAAAATGTAATTTTGGATCTAATCCTAACTAACACACATTTCCCCTTAGATTTATACAATTAGGTAAAAAACCCAGTGCAGCATTTTAAGTGACCACACAAACAACAACATAACCTAAAGGAAGCAACTTGAAGAGGAGGCAACATGGGGAGGTGAAGATAAGGATTGAAATAATGTTTTGTATCTGGTTTGGCTGTCTAAGAGAGATGACAAATTGTGTTTTCTTTTCTCTCAGAGACCATTTCATTGACTAAAAGCTCCTGATGTATTGCTTGGAATCCGGGGGTGGGACTGCTTTGCAATTTGACTGGTGATATTACAAAGCAGATGTGTGTTCTGATATTGGCTTGATCCTTCCCTGATGAGGGACCTTTCTCAAGCACTTTGCATAGAGATACTTTTTATAAGCAAGCTTCTCTTTCCTTCAACATCAGGCATAAATTGAATTTATTATTAACAGCCAAAATAGGTTGATTTGGTGTTAGAGGACTATACATAAATAATTGAAATGCTACATAAATGCCACATAAAGGTAAAATATTTTAAACAAGTTGCAGTTTCCAGCCCAGTTATGATATCATATAACAATAGAGCATCTGATACTGGCCACATTAATGATCAATGTGTCTATATTCTATGTGTATTAGAAATATTCTCTCCATAATACATTATTCAGTGAAATTACCACATTCAAAAGCCTAATGCTAAAAAGTAATATTTGAAGCACTTAAATGTCATAAACATTTCAAATATATATGAAATAAAGAAACCATAATATCCTTTGTTTCTATGAAATCTTACTCTGAAGTGTGGTATTTAAAGAAGTTGGAAGTTAAGTTTCTCTGATACAAGCCCTGGAGGGTGCGTGGCCCAGAGCCCTGTTCACAGGGCCTTCTCCCCAGTCTCGGCTTGAGCTGCCCAGGGGGGTGAGGGGGAAGCCCTGGGTCCGTAGGGTGCAGGTAGGCAAACACCGCTCTAGTTCTTTGCTCTCCTTTAACCTAGGAGGGGAAGATATGCTTTTTGGATCATATCATGTGCAGTAAGAATTCTTTCTGTGAGTGGTATGTCTCAGGAGCTCTGTAGTGTTATGGCCCAGGGTAGGATGAAGCGCCTTTTGTATTTATTACTCTTCAGTTGTTTGCTGGGTCTACTAGAGAGAGCCTGCAGGTGGGGGAGGGATGGAGAAGGGAGAGGAGAGCTGATGAGGGGGATGGGAAGTTCCATGGTTACTGTTTATTGAGAGTAATCTGATAAGAAAGTTCGTTTCTTACTCCCATCAAACTAAACTTTTAAGCAAAAGTTTTAAAAAATGATTAATACAATACAGCATGAGACAATGTAAAAGGCTTAAGTCATTAAGGAGGGAACTGGGAGGATGGGAGAGACTGCTACACGTGTTAAATTAAAGAAAAATTGCTGGAATAAATTTGCAAAATTAGATTCAAAACTGGTTGGTGTTTTACAGGACTCAACCTTTGGAGTAATCTTTTCTGCTGGACAGAAAATCATTTACAACTTACCAGTATTCTCCAAATTAACATCTAACTTTACAGAATATGGACTCTACTCAAAATAATAAATAGTAAGTCAAACAATACCATTTTCCCTACAGAATCCAGTGACTGTTAGGTAAGCTTGTTAGATAATGTTCTAGTATGACTTTGAAAAGGTACGCGGTAATATTTTTGTCTTATTTCCAAGTTTTCAATAACTTTTCTTAATACTTGTTTCTTCCTAATTTCCAAACATCTTTAATTTCTTCTTCTTCTTCCTCCTCCCCCTCCCCTTCTCCTTCTCCTTCTCCTTCTCCTTCTCCTTCTCCTTCTCCTTCTCCTTCTCCTTCTCCTTCTTCTTCCTCTTCCCCCTATAGTCCTTTATAAAACTGAGCTCTGTTCCGTTTTCTGGGATACAATGGCGAGAAAGCATCTACAGAGGTCTAGCTTCTCTCACTCCATCAGGCTCTATTCACTGGGATGGCAGCTCTACCAATCTGCTGTGAAAGGAGAGGACAGTCTACCTTCTGCCTGATTCTTGAGTACCACCTTCCCTAGATTTAGCCCATCCACCTGTTGGGATGCTCTGACAGCGCTTGGTGAGGCCAGTGTCTGCTGTTACTTGATAGACTGCCCTGGGGAAGGGGGAGCAGGCACGTTATTTGTTGCTCAGGACACAACCAGTAAGTGTTCTCGAGCTTCACATAAGTTTACCTAGGTGTTTATCATTTTTTTTTTTTGCCTCTGCATTTGTAAGGCATTTCAGAATACACATATCCAAAACTGTGCTCATCATCCACTTCTTGCCTCTGTCCCTTCTCACGTCCACCTCCTCAGAGTTAGTTCTTGTCCTTTTAAAAAAAAAGTAATAGCTGTTGTTCCATTTTGTTTGAACATAATTACATGACAAAGAGCTTCCAAAGCAATTTCTGTGACAGACAGAAAAATAGTGACAGTGGCTGATGGTTTTCCTGTTTCCAGCCAGCAATTTTGTTAATTACACTGTGCTTTATTACTTTCTGAATAAACATCTGAAGGACATGAACCAAACATGACAGTTACGGTTGCATGAGTTTCCTTATTGCTTTTACAGTTTATAAATATTTCTATTGCCAACTTCACTATGGCTGTGGGAGCCCCAGAAATCTCTCTGAAAGCGAGTGAAGGAGAGCAAGGGGAATTTATCACAAAGCCACCTCACTGCACAGGTATCTGATGTATGAGATACTGAAGTGAAACATTTAAGAGCACCAGTAAAATATAATTCAGGTGGCATATTCTCTAAAAAGAACTTTGTACCTAGGGTTAATACGTTTGGGAAAATCTTAAAAATTTTTCTTCAACATTTAAAAATTGCTTTTAGTCCATAGTAATAATTTTAAAAGGTTTTTTCCTTCTTTTTCTTTTTTTTGGGATGGCACAGATAGGGATAAAAGGCTTTATATTTTGAAGTTTTTGACAGACTTGGAACTAATGCAGCCTTTTCTTAAATTATTCCTGTAAAATCTGTTGGTTTGATTAGTGAGAACATAATGTATTTTTCCAATGCTTCACATAGTGTCCCTCTGTCTCTCTCCTGTTTTACTTATACCCTTTGTGTTCTTTTTATGGCTGGGTTGGTGCTAGAACAGACAAACAAACCTGGATTGTATGTGAGTGTTGATGTGTCTGACAAGTATTTGAAATATGGCTTACGTGATTTTGGTGTTTTTCTTTTGCATGACATTTTAATGTGGAAAAGTTGACATTCTGCTTTTAATATTCTGCTTCACATCCTTATATGATGTGAAGAATTTCCAAATAGGACAGTTTGCATGTAAGACTCATGGTCTAGACACAATTAAAATAATAAAATAGAAATTAAGTATGATTCTTAACGACTATTTTGTTTAATGTCAAGCATGTTGGTACACCATACAATTCTATAAATATTTAATCTTGATTAGTCTTCCTCTTAATATTATTATTTAAAATATATTTCATAAACATTTGTTGGCTCAAAAAGAATAATATTCTTTACAAATTCATTTAGCCAATGCACTCTCTTCATATTTGTACTAACTAAAAACCAATTTATCAAACAATTTAAAATTTAAAAACTATTTTGATACGTAAATGAGTGAGTTTTATACTCATTATTAATCCTTGCTGTGTCTGGGGTCCCCAAGACCACCCTCAGACTCCGTGATTCCTTAGAAGGACTCACAGAACTCAGAAAGGCTGTTCTAGTTACACAGTTGCAGTTGATTACAGTAAAGAGTTTATTACAGATTAAAAGAGGAAGGTACATTTGGCAGAGTTCATGAGAAACTAGACAACCACTGGGTTGTCCTCTCCCAGTGGAGTTGAATGGACAGTGCTTAATTCTCCCAGCAATGATGTGTGTGACAACATGTATGTGTACTGCCAACCACGGTGGCTCACTGGAGCCTTAGTGTCCAGAGTTTTTATTGGGGGTCAGCCACATAGGCATGGAGTACCTGCGTGACAGACTTTGGCTACTCAGTTTCCAGCTCCCCCAGAGGTCAAACTGATGCAGTGTGGCTCAGAAACTGGTGAACAGAAACAGGCATTCACCATAAATCAAATTATCAGCATAAACAATCTGGAGTAGCTCAAGTTCTTGGATATAAGAAGATACTCTCATTAGGAAGAGAATTCCAAAGGCTTGGAGGTTATCTCTCAGGAGCTGGTCCAAGGCCAGTCATTTCTGTGGAATGTGCAGGATTTGAACACCCAAGCCTGCTGAGTTTACCCTTTACTGAATATTTGTGGAATTCACTCTTTCAACAGAACTCGTGTGAAGGTCAGCAATGCCCCTGAATGATACGGCTTGTTTGTATTACTGATGTTGTTAAGTTATTAGATACGAAGGTCCCTTTAAGGTAACATGGTCATTGGTCATTCAGCGATTCAGTAATGCCAGAAATGCATATTGGAGTAGGTATTGAGATAAAGACAAAAGCTCAAGTCAAAGTTGAAGAGCAGATTCAAAGACAGAAGAGGTTTTCCAATAGATTCTACAGCTTGCATCTGCTTCTTGCTCCTCTTCCCCAGTAGCAGGTCCTCAGGAGTTAAGCCCTGAAAGGCTTTTTCAAGTATTTAACACACACATATACACTTACCTGAAAACTAGACATTTCTCTTCTGAGTACTGCTCATGCACATTATGTATATACTCCGACTGGAGTATTTTAAATCCACTTTTTTGTTTCTTAGATGTGTTGGCCTTCCTAGAATGGTGAAATATGAGGCATTATTAAGATGCTGTACCAGAATCTTATGACAACTCAATCACTTCTTCAGTTCTTATAGATCCCCAGGGGCTGTGTGTATGTAAGAGAAGAAAAGCAAAAGTAAAAGCAAAGTAAATGTGAATTCAAAATCAAAGCAATTTTTTTTGTTATTAACCAGGGCTTTGGTGGCAGACTCCAGGTCAGAACTCCAGTGGACTGGGCAGGATTACATGTAAAACTCTTTCTTCATAGTTCATTCATTCAAGAAACTGTCATTGAGTGCTGACTATGTGTCAAGCACTGTTTTATACGATGGAGATCTAGGAATTATCATAAGCAACAGTCTGTTAGGTAGAGAGGTTGATTTTATTCAGGCTATTGCAATAAGAAAAGCACCCCAAATCTGAAGACCAGAGTATCTCGGCAGGGCGGTTTTGCCTTAGGTAGGAGGGGTAAACAAGCTGCAGATGGGGTGACTTACAGTCGAAATGGTTTTAAAGGCAGTTATCTGAATAGGAAATGTTTCCTCTGTGGTCAGATAGTATTGGGGGATAAACAGTTCTAATCTTAGCTAATCACTTAGGAGGCAAGATTGGGAAATTGGAGGTTCTGAGTCTGGCCTTGTGAACAGGTTTGGGCAAAAGGGGATAGGTTTCTGTTTGGCTTTGTTAGAATGAACAAAACAAACTGCTGCCCTCACAGAAATTACATTCTATGGAGGAAAATTAAAAACAAACAAACAAATAAATATGTAATTATGGTTAAGTACTTAAAGGAAGGCAGAATCAGACAGAACGTGACATGTGCCAGATCACTTACTATGTGCCAGACACTGTCCTAAACAATTTACATGAATTAATACAAATTAGTTTGATTCTCAAACTCACACTTTGAATTAGACACCATTATTAACTATATTTTTTAGATGAGGAAAATGGGATCGTGAGAAGTTTAGTAACTTGCCCGAGATCTTCCAGTGGGCAAGCTGCGATTCAAACTCAGGCAGCCTGCCTTAGAGCCTGCACTTTTTGCCATTATTCTGTTCGTAAAGTAGCTGATGCTGTGGAAAATATATCACTTATATATATCCCCTTGAGATCAAACAATTGACCACACATATTCTTTAACGTTGCCAGACAAACTTACTAAGTGTGCCAAAACAGGACATAATTCAGTTTATTCCAACACAATGCAATGAGAATTCACCTCTCCGCTTGTTCCTTCTTCCTGATCTTATAATACTTTTGGATACAGGGTCTATTAATAACTTTGGTCAGTGCACAGTTTTATAATGACCACCAGATGGCAGCATAACACAATTTAATACAAAATAATGTATTATTCATATTTGTACTAACTACTTCCACAACTTTCACAAAATGCCCTCTATTGAACAATTCTGGTTTCCTTCTGTTTTCATGATTCCACACAAAACCAATGTCCACAAATTGAATATTTGGCCCCTTGATCCCACTGAGAATATTGGTAAGAATATGGTAAGAATATTTCTTTCTCTTTTTCTCAGTTATGCCACATGAATTTTTCCTGAGGACAGGGTGAAACCTGGTGGCTTCCCCTTCAGTAGCCGCATCCGTGCCTGGACATCTGCTGGCTATGTTTTCGCTTTTACCATCTACATCGAAAGCTTATTAGGAGAGGTGATGGATATGTTAATCAGCTTGATTTCATTTTTCTACAAGGTATATACATATATCAAAACATCACATTTACCTCATAAATGTATACAACTATTATTTGTCAATTAACAAAAGCTTATTGGTGAGACACATTCAACTACTGGGGGAATAAAATGTTTCGTTTTTCAAAGAATTGCATCTAAAGCATTAATATTGTTATTTCAATCCCCACTGATTTAATGAGGCTTCCGCCTCCTTCTTCCTCCCTAGCGTCCATAGATGAAACTTAAAATTCTGGCATTTCTCCTTTCCTCTGGTTCCAGGAATCCTGGCATCTCGATGTTGAAATTGGTGTTGGTGCTATTAATATCTGCTATGTACCATGGTCTCACGTTACCTGCAGCCTGAATCACTGGTCCTGCTCAGTCTGCTTCTCCCTTTCCTGAAGGACCTCAGGGACATTTCAGGTGTCATTTATGACAGCTGCCATGACCTCCAACAAGGTTTTTTTTAATGCCAGAAAAACCTAAGAGTATTCTGCCTTGGTCAAGCCACTTCTCTTCTAAGCAAGGTTCTTTAGAAAAATAAATCTACAAAGGAGTCAAGACAAGCAAAGCAGCAAAGTTTTTGGTAGGTGGTCAGCAAACTCCTACATGGTCAACACCCACTTCCTTCCTACTTTCTTGGGTTGGTTGAGGTCTGGCTTTCTCTTGTAGATGCTTATATTCTTGTGGCCTCTCAAGGGGAGGCTGTTCCTGATCCCACACTGCATGTTCAAACCCAGGAACTTTATTTACCTACGCCAACTTTCACCTTCCTCATTTTCAGATTTTCCCGGCACTCGTTGAAGCCTTCAGGACTCGTTAAGTCATTGCTGTATTTTAGGACCTCACGTTATTATCCAGTGTGTCCCTACTCTTGTTTGTCCTTTCAGAACTTTTTGACTACCTCACGCTGGGAGGACCCAAATCATGTCCTTCTTATTCTTCATTGTACATTTCTACAACCTGCTACTTAGTAACCAGTTATTAGATTAGATTGAAATGATTATTATCTAATTTGTGGTTTCTAAATGAGAGATATCTAGTACACTGGGTTAGACTAGTAATCTTACAACTGGGTAGCAGATCTTGGGTGTATACAGTTTCAGATAGCTTAAAGGGAATAAATCTTGAGATACTCAGTTTTCACATATTCTTTCCTAAAATTTGCTTGCCTGTGAACCAGCTTGCGATCAAGGAATCACGCTGGTGTGCCTTTCCCACCTCCCTTTCCTATTTTAAAGACAAAAGCCGGTTTGTCATCCATGCAGAATACTGTAAGTGCATTACTCTGATGTGTGAAACCCTCCAGGGTATCAAACAGAGGGATATTTGAAATAAGGTGCCAGTGTTGAAGAAAGTGAATCACTCTAATGATTGAATGGCCAATCATTTTGCAAATCAAGTGACGTCTCTTGTCAGCTGATAGATTATTAATTTTTTGATAATAGATGACTGTGATATTTTCAAACATATAGTTGAAAAGGAGTTCAAAGAATTGAATGATATTGTTAAAAGTTTATCCATTTCTAGAATCTCTTTTCAATAAATGGTGCTGGGAAAACTGGATAGCTACATGCAGAAAAATGAAACTGGATCCCTACCTCTCACCTCTCACAAAAATACACTCAAGATGGTTAACAGACCTAAACCTAAGGCAGGAAACCTTAAG
>CAUYRT010000431.1:0-55809 GCA_963574885.1 Lepilemur ruficaudatus
CCAGTATTTTAATTTTAGCTATTAAAATGAATGTGAAATTGCATCTCATTGTGGTTAAAATTTTCACTCCCTTGATGACATAAGTCAGGGTCTAACAGGGGAAAGAAACAACACTAAGTATTTGATCACAGAAAATTTAATAAAAAAATTAACCACATACAAAATTTTTGACTAAGTAATTGAAAATGTACTAATGTGTACATAGAACATGTATGTGATTGTATCACAAACGTAGCACAGTGGGAGCAACCACAGGAAAAAGATGCCATCTCTAAGGCTAGAGGAACAGAAAAAAATAAGTTTGAATTACTACAAATTAAAAAATTTGTAGGATGGGCAGTTAAAATGGGCTGCTGTTTGATCAATGCTAGTGTCTCTGAGCCTGGGGAGAGTCCCTGTGGACCTGGATACCAGAGATCTGAAGAAGGGGCACAGCCACCTGGGATTGGTGTCTCTCATAAGGGGTATGAACAAATTTGTTTTGAAACAGTTGAGTAAAATGTCATACTGGATTTAGATGCTATTATAGGAGGGACCTGCTGTTGCCCGTTTGAGGAAACATTGCTACAGGAAGAAACAGGAAATGCAAGCAGACAGGAAGCTCACAAGAGGAATTCAGGAAGCAGAAAAAAAGAATTTGTCCCTCTTCTGTCCTCCAGTCTTGGAATCTTTAATGTCCTACGAGAAGAGTTTAGCATAGAACAGCCAGAAAAGCAGAAATGTCACAGGCATAGTATGCTTAGCCATTGCTCCAGTGTCACAAGGTCTGAGGAACAATATGTTAATAACTAGCAGAGTCAATGAAGTTGAACACATTTTTATGTTCTTATCCACATACAACTTCATTTCTGAAATATTTAAGATTGTTTCCCATTTTTAATTTAGTTGTATTATTTTAGTATTTTAAAGTTTTTTATAAATGCAGATGCATGTTATTTGACATATTTGTATATTGCATTTTTTTTTTTTTGTAGCTTTCCTTTTCATTTTCTCAGTGGTATCTTCTGAGGAGCAATTTTTAACTTAGATGAAGTCCATTTTATCACTAATGTTTCTTTCATAGTAAACTCATTTTGTGCACTGAAAAAAACATGTTCCCATGATTATAAAGATATTGTTTTATTTATTCTTCTAAACATGCTATAGTTTTACCTTTTATGTTTAGGTCTATGATATATCAGAAATAATTATTTTTATATTTGGTATGAAGTAGCATTTAAGGGTAATTTATATTCATGTTTACCTATTTGTTTCAGTGTCATTTGTTGAAAAAAAATTTCTTTCTTTATTGAATTGTTTTGTAATTTTTATTGAAAATTGATTGACATTATGTGCTGCTTATTTTTGGAATTCTCTGGTTAAAAGAAAAACTTGAAATAAATCAAATTTAGCAGAGTTTATTAGAGCCATGAACAATTCATAAATTGGACATCATTTAGAGTAAGAAGAGATTCAGAGAACTCTGTCCAACAGAGTAAGCAGTGAGCTTTTATAGAAGCAAAGCAGAGAAATCACCTGATTGGCCACAGCTAGGCATCTGCCTTAATTGGACATCCCACGATGAGGTGACTTCTTGTAATTGACTGAAATGTAGCTGTTCATTATACGCCTAGTTAGGTTTGGGTATGTTTATGTACTAAGTTAGGTTGCAGTTTGTTACATAAGAAGTCAAAGAATAGAGATAGCTTCAGGATAATGGCCTCTTGTTTATTTAATTTAACACTCTATTCCATTATATACATATTTATATCCAATACTGTGTGTGTGTGTATACTTTTAAAATAAGTCTCAAAATCAAGTAATGTAAATCATCCTTTAACTTAATTTTCTTATCAAAATTCCTTTGATTAAATTTCACTTAAAAAGCCTGTTGGGAGTTTTGTTTGGGATTATTTTGAATTGTTTAAAAAGAAATGACATTTTAACAATCCTGAGTTTTATAATTTATAAACATGGCATATTTCTTTATTTATCTGAGTCCTTTGAAATTTCATTTAACAATATTTGTAATTTTTATTGCAGAGGAGCTTTACATTATTTTAAAATTATTTTTCTGCATTTTATATTTTTGATATGATTATAAATGTCATTTCATGGTAGTTATCTCTTTGCCAGTATGTAGAAACATCATTAGCTTGTGTATTAACCTGATACCCTTTGACCTTGCTAAATCTGCCTTTTAGGTCTATTTGTTCTTTTTGTTCAGTTGTTTGATTTTCTATGCACATAGCCTTGTTGTCTATAAACAACGATAGTATTAGGTCTTTTTCCCTTAATTTCTATGTCTTTTCCTTTTTTCCTTTTTGTGAAATTTTAATCTACACTGCCTTGGCTAAAATCTATAATTTTAATGAGTGCAGAAATCATTTTGTTTTTACAAATCTTAGGGGGAAAATAATGATAGATATTAGTCAATTCCATAGGCATTCTTTTTTATTTTTTGCAAACTTACGATGGATACATAGGCATTCAATTTTGAACATACTGTTTTCTGCTTTCATTGAGATGATCCTGCAATCCTGTGAGTTCTCCTTTGTTCCACTTTTGTGTTGAATTGGTTAATTTTAAAATGGTAAAAGAATATGATATTTTGTTTTGTTTCAAAAAACTCTAACCAAAGCAACAATGACAACAAAACTAAGCAACACAAAACACATTTTTGTTCAAGAGTTTGATGAAATAAGATTGTCAAAATGTTGATAATTAGGAGATTTGGATGATGTGTTCATGACAGTACGTTAAAGTATTCTTCTTTCCATTTATTTATAACTGAAATCCAGTACAGTGGATGATATTGCCTGCTTGGCATATCAGTCACCTCTGTCACCAAAAGCTTGTTTCATCTTCATTAGGCTAATAAACCATTTTTCATGGCGGCAGAGATGTAAATTATTTTACTGTTCAATCAGGTGGAATGCTTATCGCCACTTTTAAATAGTCCATCTTGAAAGGCACGACAACCAAGAATGAGTTACTTTTATGATACCATAAAAGTATGATACCATACCCCAGAATATCAGGCAACACCTTGGCTGCCAGTTGTTTAACTTGTGAAGGTTTTACTATGAATAGGACATTGACTTATTAACAGTGGAATAAACCCTATTTTGGATTTGGGTAATTTTTGTATTAAAATATGTAGATATATTTTATCAAGCTTTCAACTCAACTGTCGTTTTTTTTAATCAGCTTTCAATTAATATTTAATTTCTTCTTTAAGAAAGTCAAAGATGCTATCACTTCCCACTTGCTTGGGAATGTAAACAATGAATGCAGTTTTCTTCTTTGCCAATATTTTGGAAAACTTTAAATCAATTCAATCAAGTTTCATCTACCTGTGCTGATTATTTCAAACTTGATTAATGCGTCTATTGCTACAGATATATGCTCACTGAAATACACTCATGGAACAATTTTATGTTCTCCTTTCTTTTCTCTTTCTTTCTGTCTTTATGTGTATTTTGGTGGAAAAAATGTTGTTAAATTTGATTCATATGGATGCAAGTGTAATGAACATCTAATTCAACATACATTTAAAGTTTCTAAACTTGATTAAATGCATCTTACGAATCACATTATCTTAATATCATATATTTTTAAAGGCTATGCTCATATTTACACAAATAAAAACTGAAAAAGTATCTAAATCCAACTATAAGTTTGTGTTTGACAGAATATAATCTTAAGAAATTATAATATTATCAACTTTCAATCAAGAAAAATTTTCTTTTAAATATTTCTTGAAAAATTAAATTTATATACTACCTAAAATTTGATTGATTAAATAATCTTCAAATAATTGCAATGTCAAGCTATGCCTTGATATGCCAATTGAAAAGGGAAACAGCTAAGATCATCTGTTTTTTTCTCCATAAAATAATTATATTTTCTTCATAGGTGGTTTTTACAATTTTGTTGGGAAAGTCAACATAACATATGGCTCATAGAACACCTGCTAACAAGAATATATTTGTAGAAGCAGTAAACTAACTAATTCCTTAATGAACCCCATGACTTTTGTCATATTATGCTATAGAATCAAATGAGAATTGTATCCTTTTCTTTGGAAAATATTTCTTTACCAGCATATAACTAGTTATTTAACTTGGAAACATAATCTTGTTTCTTTAAAAACTATGAAATGATGCTCTGAGAAACAGCAAATAATCATAATAAAATGAGCCTAACCACCACCACCATCATGATATTTTACTCAGTATTTCCAAATTGTTGGATGTAAATCCAGAAAATATATTCAAAAGTCTATATCTCTCTTTATGTTGCCTTTTTTTTTTTTTTTTTTTTTTTTACCGATAGAGCCGTCTAGCTCTGATTCTCAGTGTTTGTGTCCCATACCATATAAGTATTTGTTAATTTGACAGGAGATATATATAACTTTAATATTGTTGATTGAACCTTTCATTTTTCATGTTTCTCAACCTGTTTGGATCAACTTATTCTCAGCTTCTGCTTCATTCAAATACCTTGAAGCAATAATATCTTCATAAAATTTATGTCTTCCCCAAAGTTGCCTGTAACCCATTTACTGCTGGTAATCAGTATCAGTTTGTTTGATGAATCAGACATCTAGTTAGTCTTCTTCCCAATTCTTTTGTAAGAGGCTTTATCTTTTTTCATCAAAAATAGTTTATTTCCTTTGGCATGATGAGAAAAGATATTTTCAGAAGAAGAAACTTAGATAATGACTATGTTTTCCAAGTCTTAAAATTTATTGCTGTTTTAGGATTGTGCATAATTGGATTTATTTTTATGGCCAGAATCATTTGCAAAACTATCAATATTTTATAAAAAGTAGTTCTACTACTTACTAAATTCAATATTTAGTAATATTCAGGAATGAGAAGCAGATGCTGTTTTCACATTATTTAATAGCATATTGCAGTGGCACATCATAATCATGTGTATTCTCAAGTCAATTGCAAAGAGTAAGAAGAAAAAAGCAAGTACGATTTTTTTTTCAGGGCATTGGGAATAAAAATTGGCATGATAATACATTGTTTAGGTTCATTACAGAAATTTTTCAAATTGTATGCAAAAAGAGCAACACCCTATCATATCCCAGGTAAGTGTAGTGAATGAAGTACATCAGAGCAGTTTGACTCAGTATAAATGGTATATAGGTGAATTAATCACTTTTTGCCTATAAACCAGCATTAGAAACAGTTAGAATAAGGTTATTAGAATAATGCAATTCATAACTAATTTGAGGAAAATGATTAATCACATAACTATTCTTAAATAAATCCATATTTAATATTTTGGGGAAAGTTTTCTCAATGTAATTGTATTTAAAATTGTAATACCTTCAGTTTAAAAGTATGTAAATCACTCATAATTTCAAATTAAATATACTTGACCTTTGAGCATTGAAGAATTGGGGAGCCAGCCCCTGCACAGACAAAAATCTATGTTTAACTTTTGACTCCCCCAAAACTCACTGACTAATATCCTACTGCTGACCAGAATCTTTGCCAATAACATAAAACAGTCAATTAACATATATTTTGTATGTTACATGTATTATGTACTGTATTCTTAAAATAAAATAAGCTAGAGAGAAGAAAATTCTATTAAGAAAATCATAAGGAAGAGCAAATGTATTTATTATTCATTAAGTAGAAGCAGATCATCATAAGTTTCCTCATCTTTGGGGGTTTCAGTGAGTGGGATGAGGAGGAGGAGAAAGAAGAGGAATTGGTCTTGCTGTCTGAGGGGCAGCAGAGGCGGAAGAAAACCTACACATAAGTAGACCCATGAAATATAAACCCATGTTGCTCAAGGGTCAACTGTGTTTGTAAACTACACTGATAGCTCCCAAATATTTTCAACTTATTGTATTTAAAAAAACATCAAAAATATCTTTAAAAATACTTCTCTATGTACCAGAGATTACTATCCTATGCTATTAACTGAGTCTTGCTAAAGCAATCTATATATGTTGCACATACTAGTAATTTAGTCCAGAACAAATCTTTATTTTTCATGAATTTAAATCAGCAATTCAAATTCAAATCTTCAATTTCTTTGAATTTTTTTTAGGGTCTAAATATTTTGGAAAATGTGACCTCTAAATAATATAATCTAAGAAAAAAATATATTACAGAATCAACTTTAGAGAAATCTTGTGCTCAATTTCTCTTAGAGAGAGAAAATTCCTCTACGTAAAGTTTCAAATATGAACTGGTCTCTTATTTGCTTACATGCTCCTTTCTATGCATTATGAAGAATTGTGATAGGAGTGATAGGCAAAATAACTCCCCCAACCCATGAATATGTTACCTTACATGGCTGCATAGCAAAAGAGACTTTGCAGTTGTGATTAAGGTTAAGGACCTAAAGATCAAGAAATTACCCTGGAATATTCTGGTTGGACTAATTTAATCATACAGATCCTTAAAACTAAAGAACCAAGACCAGCTGTGGTCAGAGAATGACGGTAGAGGAGAATCACAGAGAATGCACGTGGCTTCTAGAAGTTGGAAAAGCCAAGGAAATAGATTCTCTTTAGAGACTGCAGAAGGGAATGCAGCCCTGAGAACACCTTAATTCTAGCCAAATAAGCACCATTTCAGATTTCTGAAAACCAGAACTCTTAGATAATAAATTTGTGTCTTTAAAGACACTAAGTGTGTGGTATTTTGTTACAGCTGCAATAAGAAACTAATGCAAACATATCTAAAGGGCCTAAAAAGGGCATTCTTTTCA
The DNA here is from genome assembly GCA_963574885.1 of Lepilemur ruficaudatus. Lineage (NCBI taxonomy): Eukaryota > Metazoa > Chordata > Mammalia > Primates > Lepilemuridae > Lepilemur > Lepilemur ruficaudatus. The sequence goes on from CAUYRT010000431.1 coordinate 6,727, forward strand.
ATTCAACAATCACCTCTGAGTCTGGCTTTTTTTCATTTAGCACGATGCATTGGAGATTTATCAATGTTTTTATGGATATCAGTAGTTCATTCCATTTATTTGCTGAGTAGAATTCCATTCTATTAGTATCCCTTCAGTAGTTGATTTTTTTCATTTTTTTACAATTATGAATGAAGCTGCTATAAAAGTTTGCATGCAAAATTTTCTGAAAGTTTCTATTACCCTATATTCTAAACAGGCTTCCCCACCCTGCATTCCCAAAGCAAAATATGAGAGCTTTCCTGTTGTTTCACTTCTGTGTCAGCACTTAATGTTGTCCTGTTGTCAGAATTCTTTTTTTTTTAGCAGTTCTAATATATATATATATATATATTAAAATCGGCTTTCACTCTGTTGCCTGAGCTAGAGTGCAGTGGCATCATCGTAGATCACTGCAACCTCAAACTCTTGGGCTCAGGTGATCCTCTTGCCTCAGCTTCCTGAGTAGCTGGGACATGCACATGCCTCAATGTCCAGCTAATTTTTCTCGAGTTTTAGTAGAGGTAGGGTACTGCTCTTGCTCAGGCTGGTCTCGAACTCCTGACCTCAAGTAATCCTCCTGCTTTGGCCTCCCAGAGTGCTAGGATTACAGGTATGAGCCACTGTGCCCAGCCTCATCTTGTCAATTTCTAAAAAAAAATTATAAATTCTGCTATAGTTGTGATTGTGATAATGTTGACATAGCTCAACTTGAGATAGTTGATATCTTTACAATGTTGAGTTTTCTAATACATGAACAAGGTTATAGTAAAATTTATGTAAGTCTTATTTTATTTATTTAATAAGTGTTTTATAGATTGCAACATAAATATCTTATATATTATTATATTTATATTTATTATTTATTTGGATTGCTGTTGTATAAGGCATTTGACAAAATTGCAGTCAGAAGTTTTTAATTGAAATATAATAGCATTTATATGTTCACTTTTTATCTTGTGATTTTTATAAGCACACTTATTGTTTCTAGTACCTTTTATGTGGATTATTTGGCATTCTCCATGCAGACAATAATGTCAGTTGGGAATGGAGATAGTTTAATAGATTAACTTCGTGTTTTCCAGTCTACATATTTTTTATTTATTTGTTTTTCTTGCATTTTTAACCTGGCTAAAATATCTAGTACAATGTGGAATAGTGAAAGCAAATATCCTTAACTTCTTCTGAACTTTCAGAGAAAGCATTCAACTTTTTTTATCATTAGTTATTTTGTCAGCTCTTGATTTTTTTGTAAGTGCTCTTTATCATGCTAAGAAAGTTCCCTTCCATTCCTAGTTTGTTGAGAATTAATTTTTTTCAAATGCCTTTCAGTATCTACTGAGACAATCACATGTTGTTTTTTCCTTAGTATGTTGATATATGATGAATCACATTGGTTGTTTTTTGAAAGATGAATCAAGCTTGCCTTCCTAAATAAACTCAACCAGTATATGATGTCGTTTTTTGTCTTAATTTTTTTGTTTGTATTTAATTTTTTAATATTTTTTTGAAGACAAATATCTGCAATATTGTTTTTGAAACATGTTCATTTGGTTTTAGTTTTATGTTGATGCTGGCCTCATAAGATAGATGAATTGAAAGTATTTCCTACTCTTCTATTTTTCTGACATATTGTGTGAAGGTTTTGTTTCATTTCTTCATAAAATTTTTGGTATAATCCATCAGTCAAGACTTTTAGAATGTTTTTTGTTAGATATTTTCAACATGAATATAATTTCTTTAGTAAATATAATATTCAGATAGTCTACAATCTTTGATAGTTCAGGGATTTTTTCCTTGAGAAACTTGTGTATTTCATATATGTTGTCAAAATTATGGGTATGGACTTGTCTGTAATATTCTCATATCCTACTTTTAAGGTCTATAAATGGCTAAAGTGACATCCTTCCTTCATTCCTAATAATTGTAATTTGAATATTCCCTCTTGTAATTTTCCTGATGAGTCTGTATAAAGATGTGAATTTATTGTCTTTAAAAACATTAAATCAGAAATTTGCAATAATTTCCCTTATGGTGTTTGTCTTGTTTTTCATTGATTCCTTCTCTTATCATTATTTTTTCTTTTCCTTTTTTGCTCCAGATTTAGTTTTTTTTCTATTTGTTTTTTCTATTTATTAAACCTAAACAATGCTGTTTATATCATTGCTTTGAAAGCTTTCTTTCATTCTAATATAACTATGTATTGCTATATATTCTCATTAAACACTATTTTCACTGTATTGGAGAAATTTTGATATGACATGTTTTCATGTTTATCAATCCAAAATATGCTAATTCTCCCTATGACTTCCTCTCTTCCTATGGGTTACTTAAGGTTGTATTATTAAATTTATAACCATTTTGGAGGTTCAGTTATTTTTTATTTAATAATATTGCAATAAGATCACATATTTTGCATAATTCTAATATTTAAAAAAAAATCCAAACCCAAGGCATGATCTATCATCGTGAATGTTTCATGTACACTTGAAAAATGTGTGTTTTGCTATTGTTGGATAAAGACAGAAGAGAGAAGGGATAAGTGAAGACATGAAACTATTCATGAGGATATATAAAATTTTTTTGCTATGTGTACTTTTATTAATGAATTTCTTTATTTGTTTTCAATATATTTAATAAAATTTATTTTAATAATTCATACATTAGTGACAAGTGATTTGAAATATCAACACTACAAACATTAAAGAATTTTTCTGAGTTCATGTTACATTAATGAATATCTTTCCACAAATTAAACCAACTCAATTTTTAATAATAAGCTCTGTATACCATAATTTTCTTTTCACCTTCACTAACATGCAGTTAATTCAGTAGGATAGATTAAAGTTATGTATTTTATCTTCTTTAGCATTTTGAAGGCTTTATTGCATTGTTTCACTCTACTAGCATATACGTTTTAGAAGATAAATTGTCTTATCTATCATGTTAACCAATCTCTTTCCAGCACTAGCTCATAGAAATGTAATCAAGGTATTCAATAAATATTTTAAAAAATTATTAATTCTTTTAATATTATTTTCAAAATACACCTATAATAACATCCTAAGTTTAATGGCATGGCACTGCATGTGGCTTTTAAAGATGAAATTATATTATGCGTTTTATGTTTTCAAACTATTACTTTTACAACTTAGCACATAATGTGTTGCAAGGAGTAGAATGAGAATAAAAGCAAAAGATGTGTCAAGAATCTTTGATTTTTATTGGGAGATGATGGTGATATGAGCCAGATTGGTATTAATGGAGAAAATACAGGATTTAGGGATGAATGCTATAACCAAATTAGACTAAGTTTGTGTTTCTTTGCAGACTGGGTTGAAACATTTTATGTAGGCATGTGTAGTTTTAAAGTGGCTTGTGTAAAATGTAGAGTATGGATTGCTGAGTTGTCAAAGCAACTGTCTGACATGGGTTCTCACATATGCTACTCAATCACATTTGAGAATTAACTTTTCTCCTTAATGTCAAAGGTCTGATTTTGTTCAATTTTCCAACCTAATTTTATGTGTCTGTAGGCTTCATGAGAGAGATAACTCACTTCCAGCCTGAGAGGACAAATCAAGAATTCGTGAGGCCAATATTAGTGTTACCATAACAGAAAATCTGCTGGGAGCGTTTTTTGGAAAAAAAGCCTTCTTGATATCAAGATACAAGACACATGAGAAAAAAGTGTCATTACTGATCATTGCTGTGCCTAGGTGTGATATCTGGACTTGCTATCATAAGAGTATCTAGGCCAAAACATGAAAGTGATAAAACGAAAGACAGTAAGAATGTATTTGAAAGTTTTATTTAGTAAATGAGTTTAGCAAAATAAGACCACCTGTTTAGAAACTGTTTATGATGTGGGATATTATGCTCACCTTGTTTAAGCCAGCTGATTTGGGGTTTTCCATTATTTGTAAGAAAAGAAAAATATTAACCAATACATTGATTTTAAGAATAACTAAAAATTTTAAAAATCAAATAAAAAGTTATTGTTCTAATTCAAAAATAGTATATCAAAAGTCTAGAACAATCTATTACATTTATTAAATAACTATAGTTTTCAAATAATTTGCCATGACTGCCTCAGAGAAAGATTTTACTTAAAGTATAAGTGAGAGGGCATTATCACAACATAAATTAGGAATGTGGGTATTAGATGATGATCCTAACTCATTTATTAGTCTGACATTTGGAATTAATACTTTCTAAATAACTAATAAGTATTCCCAAATGAGGTGAACTGGAGTACACAAATCCTATGTGCATTAGTATGGGCTTTCCACAGAAACTGAATTAATATCTATCTATATGAAATATAAAGAGATATATAATATATAAAGAGAGAGATAATATTTATATTCATATATGAGATATATATGCACATACACACACACACACACATATATATATATATATATATCAGAGAAAGAGAGAGAGATTTATTATAAGGAACTGACTCAACTGATTACAGAGGCTGAGAAATTGCTTTAGTCATCAAACTAGAGACCCAGGAGAGCTGATGGTATAGTTTCAGCCCAAATCTGAAGGCCTGAGAACCAAGAAAGCTGATGGTGTCAGTTCCAGACCCAGTATGAATCCAAAGGTAAGAGAAGATCAATATTTCAGCTTGAAGACAATAGGCAGAGAGAAGTTTCTTCTTATTTGAGGGAGGGTCAGCCTTTTGATTCTATTTAGGTCTTCAACTGATTGGATGAGAGACACATAATACATAAAGTAGGCAACCTGCTTTATTCAGTCTACTAATTCAAATGTTAATCAAAAACACCCTCACACACAACCAGAATGGTGTTTGACCAAATATCTGGGCACCCATAACCAAGTCAAGTTGACACATAAAAATAACCATCACACTATGAAAACAGATCACAGTAGTTTTTTACATCTTATTTAAAAAGTTAGTATTTCCAAAGTATGTGAGAAGCCAGTTTAAATTTTTTTTAAAATTATGAGAACAAGTACCTGATCCCCCACATGGACTAGTCATTAGGTGTTAGCTGACCCTGGGGAAGAACTCTAACCTTGAATGGGAAAATCCAAGGACAATTCATGACAAGGTAATAAATCAGGTGACATCAATCCAAGCAGCCTCGCATGAGTGCGTCAGTCCTAGAGGCAGTGATCTGTGCAGCAATCATAGTATAAGTAAAATCCAATCTTTGGATCAATTTTCTTTGCAAAATAACTTTATCCTATCTGGAAACAACTGTTTCTCAATATCGATTGGTCTCTCTTTTTCTGGTGAAACTTACAAAAGGAAGGTTAGTGAAACAAACTAAGGCCCATAAAAATGCAGCTGAAATCAGAGACTCAGCTGATATTCATCAATCATCTATTTAATAATTCATTCCAGAGTCCCCTCACCTTCAACTAGAACCACTGCTAGTCTAGATGGTTTATTTGTGGTTTCACCTAGCCCCACATCCTTGGGGAGTCTGAAGCAATGGATACCAAGCACTTCTCAGGTTTTATTTACTTCACTTGTCCATTCATCATCAAACTTTGGGCAGTACTAAGAGAACATTAGTGACCAAATTATGTACTTCCAGTATGTAATCACAGCTTTACCTTCATTTAATGATCAGGGTCAATTACTCTGGCAGAATGACAACTCATTTTCTTGCCTGATTGTCTCTTAACATAAGGAGTCTAAAGTGATATGGTGGAAAATGAAACTTGCCTGGTGGAATCATTTCCTCTCTAAGAACAAGCATATTCAGGCCTGCAGGGCCTACAGTTGTGGGAAAAGATGCACAAGTTCCCCAGTGACTGAATTGCAGTAATGTTAAGTGGTATCATTCTTATTTCTATCCCTTAGTCTCTAGTTCTGTGTCATTTTCTCAGGATATCATCTCTAAGACTGTACTTTATCTGCACTTTCTACATGTTATCCCAATGTCCCGTCGAGGAAGCAGCATCTGAGCAGTGTGGTATCTGACAGGACTAGTAGATGCAATATGATAGTCATGTGACCACTGCAAGTCCTTTGCCATAAAGTGCAGAGATTGCATTGATGAGATGCTATGGTGGGACCCTTTACTGGTGGGTAAAACATTTTGTAAGCCCTCAAATAAGGAAATTCTCTGAGGCTGTATGGGCAGGCTAGGTAAAACCCTACTCAGAGTGTGGGCATATTCCAGTCAAGATGAGTCACCCTCTTTTCTAAAGATGAAGAGATCCAAAGTAATCAAATTTCCAGCCATATCTGTTTGATATCCTGGAGGGATGCTACCATGTTAGGGGCTTAGTTTAATCTGTTGCTGGCAAATTGGACTTATACCAACAGCAGTAACCAGATCAGTAACCAGGTAGTGAGAGTCCATACTCCCACTGGACAGTGGAAGTCCATACTCCCACTGTTGGGGCTATGAATAGACACCATTTCTTCCTCCATGGCTAAAGCATTTGCATGCCTATTGGGCCAGCACTGGGGTAGCTGATGACAGAAACTGGCTAATGTCAACTAGTTGAGTCATTTTGTCTACTTAGTTGCTTAGTACTTCTTCTGAGGAGGATGGTATCTGGTGGGCTTTAACATGCTATACGGAGTTCTTTGACTTCATACTCACTTCCGTGAGCCTTTTGATCCCTTTTTCTGTTGTCTGGCGATGAGGTGGTGACATTTTTGCTTCATTTAATGTGGACCATTTTTTACTTTAACTTTCCAAGATTTATCCTAACACTGAGTTCGCACCATGCCCTAAAGTCACATTGTTGCACATTGTCAAATTATGTACTACAAGAAAGTGCTCCCATATTTATAAACTCTCCCTTATGTAAGGGAACTGACTCTTTATCACCTGTAAGCTAAACTCAGAAGATTATGGGAAAGTGGTTGTTCAATGTTTTCTAAGATTTTACCTATCCTATGTTTCAAGGTCCAATTTCTTTTTGGTGTATATGATGTGCAAGACTGATAATTCAATGAACTCTGCAGATTTGCCACTTTTATAATGAAGTCTTTGTCCTGGAACTCTACTTTTCTGCCCTCTAGTTGGAGGAAATGAGATTCTCTTTTAACGTGTTTCCAAGGAAGACTTTGGCTTTCACACTCAGCATTTAATTGCTGAATATTCACCCTCAGCTTTTTATGTTGTTTTATTAGAGTATCCATTACCCCCAGCAACAACCAACTAATTCTGCAGTCCCTATACTAACTTTCCCCCCATACTTATGGACCTGACACATGTCACCTTCAAAGCACTATACTTTTACTAGTATATTATCTCTACTTGCCACCTTTAAAACATCTAACAATTGCATTGCTACTGTGGCAGGCCACTAGGAGGTATTCCAGTTCCCAAAATACCATTTTACAGTATGTTTTCTCAGACCACTCCTAACATCAACTGGCCTAGGTCTGGTTCCCTGGGAAACAGCCTGTGAAAGGGAGATCTGTGTCGTGGAGTTTAAACGGGAGTGCACTCAGAAACACCATCTGTAGTGAAGTGAGGGAAGCACAATAGGGCAACAGTGAGCTATGCTGCCATGCAGCCAAAACAAAGGCCTCATCTGATCCCACAGGGAACTTGGAAGCTGGGAGGGCTCTTCAGAGTTGTAGAAATTGAAGCAAACTGGCTTTGGACTCTTGCATTGATCAGTCACTAAATGTGGGCTGTCTCCTAGGAGGTATTAATAGTTATTCTTCTGAGAAGCAGCTACTTTGGGAGGGTCCTGAGAGCTCAGCTGTGAGTTCTCAGTAGACAACACTCCTGAAAGCTGAGGGAATCAGTGCCTTCCTCCTGACTGGGCAATCTCAGTAGGTATGCCCCGCAGCATACATTACAGAGGTTTAGGCCAATGTACACTCAGACTTCAATATGAGCTTCCATGTATGCTTTATTTTTATTTAGTCTACCAAATATCCACTTTGAAAAAGTTACTGCTAATTTCTACATAATGCATTTGTAAAAAGTAAGTTTTTTCTCTCTGGTTGAATGTTGTGTTCTACTTTTTAAGTTAGAAATATTTCATGAGTGTTGCTGATCCATAAATGAGAGTAGACTTATTCAGGTCTGCAATTCATTGCTAAAGAATGATGTTGAGTTTTCTTTGGTCTTTTTTCTCTGTTTACTTATTTATTGTTAGAATCTTCTTCTCAGATCTTCAACGAGCACTCAATTTTACACATATCCCCTGGCCAAGTTTCCTGGTTTTTTTTTTTTGTTTGTTTGTTTTTTTTAACTCACTTAGCTCTCATGAATGTGATGACTTAGGGAGATACTTTCCTTTTGCATGATAATACGAGAAATACAATTTGAAGTAAGCTTGTGCCAGGCATTTTAATGTGTCAGAGAATGAATACAGGGCAAAATACGTCCCTATGATAATCTAATGACTTTTCAGGGTTTAACACTTTACCTTTGCTAACTTCCCCAAATTAGGTAACTTCATTCATTCTTCACTTCCACAAATGCCTAGATAACATTTCTAAGATTTACACTTACGTATTTCTCATAGAAAAGAGGCAATAAAGGATTATAGTGCAGGGTGAGAGAGACCTAATTATCTTGAAAACTAATTGTGAACATTAGAGGAAAGCTTCTCCTCACCCTGTTTTGTTACAACAGAGGGGTCCATTCCGTGGTTCTGTGCTGAACATATCTTTATTTATTTATTTATTTCAGCATATTATAACAGTACAAATGTTAAGATTACATATATTGTCCAGGTCCCCCCTCCCCCCTCGAGTCAGAGCTTCAAGCATGACCATCTCCCATACGGTGCGCATCGCACTCATTATGTATGTACATACCCATCCCCTCCTCCCCCTCCTATCTGCCTCACACCCAATAAATGTTGTTCCTATATGTCCAGTTAGGTGGTGAACATATCTTGTTCTCACTATGTAAACCTATACCTTGTTCTTGTTCTATAAACCTATCTTGTCCGTCCTCAATAAACTTCATTTCACTCTTGAAAAAAAAAAATTTCACCTCCTGTCAGTTGGGCAAACATCACCCCTTGGATATAATAATGATACAGAAAAGTTGGAAAAAATTAAAATTTTCTCAGAGAAGTGCTTGGGTACCATCAATTTCTGCCAGAGCCCACAATTTCAACTTCATTGAATAAAATTTTCCCATTGTTCCTGGCATATAATTGACCAATACGATTGCTTCCCTGGGCAGCTGAATCTCCGAATCTATGTTTGTGTTTTCATAAATATTTTACTGAGATGATAGGGGAGATTAAAAATCAGGTAATATAGCATATATTAGAAGCCTCTCTGTCCTTTAAAAAATGTTAAAATAAATAAAAAAGTAAATAGAAAATGGTATAATATAAGCCCAAATAATCATTTAGACTGTACAAAATAAAAATACATAGAGAACTCATTATGAAAATAAAATCTCTGCGGTAAATTGTAGGCCCCAAACTTTGTTTTTGTTAATCTTCATCTCATAAGTTTGCTGCATTGTGCATTATTCAGGTAGCCTTGCATAGATTAATAAGACTTAGTTTTCCTCTGAGCAATGAGAAAAAAAAATCATTTTTGATTATCCAAAAAGAAAAAATATACAAGTACTACAAATTTTAAGGAAAATAGAAACACTCCAAAATTAACAAGGTTAACAGAATTTTGCCTGTTGTAAAGCAATAGGTATTGTAAGACACCTTAGAACCTCACATTTCAAAGGTGAAGGAAGGTTGTAAGTTGTTAAAGTTTAGTAAGGAGAGTATGATTTGGGAAATAGGGAAAATATAATGAAGTTAAGAAATCTTACCAAGTGAAGCTGCTAGAACAACTTCATGTAATTTGAAAAAAAAGACTGAAAATATTTTCCTTGGTTTGTAGAGGTAAAGATCTCCTCATTAGACACTTCATCTGTCAAAATGATTTACCTACTGAACTCTGGACCTTCTATGTTGATAAAATTGAAATAGCAAGGCAAATTCTATCATACATCATACATTTTTTCATTGTCAAGATACAAACACTGTATATTTCTAATTTTCAGCATAATCATTCAGTCATTCAATTAAAAATGTTTTCGTTTTCATGCAGCATGAAGTTAATTATGCCAAAAGACATGAAATGTAAAAGTGAGGGAAAAATAAAATCTTGTTTTATAAACCAAATAATCACAAAAATAGTAATTTTTAAGTGAGCTCTAATTGCATGGAAATTTTTACAATGATTAAATACTTAGTTCAATTTAAAAATGTAAGTATTGATAATACTGTTACCATTTCTACATAAACCAACCCACAAAAAGTTAACCTAGAATAAAATTATAATATTAAAATGTCTTTAAAACTAATCACCTGATCTAGACATAAGACCTCTTATTTGTGATACAACTTATTGGGATGTTTTGTGTCTGGATTGAGTTTCTTTTATTGTTATAAAGATAAGATAATATAGATGTTGTTAAATATGCATACATAAGTATGCATATATACACATATATACATATAAAAATACTCTATTTAAGAGGACTCATGGTGATTACTCTTTTTGAAGATACAAATTATAAATTATTTTCAGGATATTTTGTTAAATCAAATTCATTTGCCTTAAAAGAGAGCTTCTGATATTATCTTATTTGCATTTGACTATAGAGGGAAAACATTTCTTTTTAGGAACTCATAATAATTCATTATTATTACTGAATAATAAACATAATAATTACTAACACTGGAATAGGCTTATATGTACCAGGAACCATTCTAACTGCTTTATATATATTAACAATAAAGTATACGTATCAGTTTGTCTAAACTTCACAATAGCTCTTTGATTTAAGTACCAATATTCTCATATAGCAAATGACGAAACTGAGGAAGAAAGATTAAGTTGCTTTCTCTATTTATCAGAGCTAGTAAGTATTTGTTGTATAATAAAAAAAAATATATTGGCTGGCCCTCACCCCCCTTTTCCTGAGAGGAAGCCTATAAATCCCTGGAATTTCCAGAATAATAAGAGTGTCTTTGTTATTCACAGCTAGCTTCTGAGAAAACACTTGCTAGTTTATGCTAAAAAATTAACCTATAGTGGACTTCTGGATAGCTTATGATAAAAAGATAATTCAGGATGAATTAAACCCATTTCAGGCTATATATGCCTCTGTAGGATCAACCTGTTTAAATTTATCTATCTATTGGATCATTTTATTAGATAAGGAACAATGTATAAAGACCACAAAGTCTGTTTTTGTGTGTCAAACAAATATCATAATGTTTTTATTTCTGAAGAAATTTGGGAAATTTTTAAATTCTAAGTATATACCCCCATTATACACAGTGCTGCTCCAGGTTTCATGGTTATACAGCACACATCCTTGTCTTTGAAGACCTCGAAGGAACATAACTGAAAGAGGTATAAGAGTTGATTGACACAGGGGAAATCACTTTTCAGGGTTAGTTCCAGAAATTCAAGAAGCATTTGTCCTAATCTAGAAATACATCATATGCAGAGGAGGTGCCAGCTGCCTTCTTCATGGGGAGAAGTATGTTTTGTTTTTTATTAACAAACAATAAAAAAATTAACAAATAAAAAACAAAACATATCAAATATAGAATCAAACAGAAAAGGAATCTTTGAAGATTATCACTATCCTTTAAGTACTCATTTCACTTTCATTTCACATAAATTGTACATGGAATGAATGAAGTCTCATTCATATAATCAAAGGACTTACTAGCTTATATAAGATTTTAAAAAATAAAATGTAATAATAAATGGTTTATAGTAAGTGTCTTTACATTAGCTTAACAAGGAAAATTGCATTGTACTGTTTCTTTTTTCCTTAAAAGGGTTTATTATTTTACCATAATTTAGTTGTTATTGTGACAATAATTTGCTTCCTCATGTCATCTGGAGTCCAATAAAATCCGTCTCTAAATAATATTTATATAGAACATATATGTACTAACTGTCCTCTTTATTACTTTTTTGCTAGATACCGTTCAAATACTATAGAAAAATTAAAATAAAGAAGACTACACAGTAGACAAGAAAAGAGGGGGCAAGGAAGAATATATGTAAAACATTAAATATCTCTATGAAAGTGGGTGTTTGGATCCATTCAAGGGACTGATAAAGCTGTTGTAAACACATGAAAAAAATTCAACCAACTTACAAAGATTTGAGAGTAATTTTCATCCTAATAACATTCTTTCATTCTTACCAAAATTAATTCAGGACAAGAATCCACATGAATCAATAGTAGATATTCAACTGGAAATGAAATGATTGCTTTAATGATTTCCAATACATCACATCTTATCATATTAGGATATGGCAGGTTATGCTGTGCTTCATTGGGTTACATAATATCATTTTGAATATAACTGTAAGTCTATCTAATATAAGATGATTAATCAGGAAATAAAATGACAATGACTCATTTACTTCTAGGTCCTAAATTAGATTTTTCTGTCCACACAAAAGGAAGCAAAGAAGCCAAAATGGCTTCCTAGGGGCTGTCTCATTCATGTCAATGAGCAATAACCAACCACAGTCCCCAGTTCAATTATGAGTAGAAACGTCTACTGTCTCTGTAAGAAATTATGTAAATGAGACAGCTTCTCTAAGAACAGTATATATCTGACTTTCTACTAGTTGGATATAACTATGATATCATCTAGAAGCATTCTGTCAAGTTTGAGGAATCAGAACATTGCATTTAAGAATTCTTATATAATCTGAGAATGCCAGGAAGACCTACTGTGTTCCCATTATAATGTATATTAAGTGAGGAAATAAATTTAATGGTACGCATAAGAAGACTATAATAATCACAATGTAACTGAGTAGAATGCATTTGGTATATATTCTGCAATGCAAACACAGGAAATAGAAAATTGAAATCAAAACCTTTTTCTTTTTAATTAATGTGAACCAAAATAAAATTTTAAGGCTCACCCCCCCACCCCCAGCTGACTGAATGGACCCCCTCATGGCCAAAGGAATATACTAAAATTAAATTGCCTGCCAGGAGGAAGGAGGTCAGACATGCCTTATCAAACCCCCCTCCCTTCTTGGAGACGTCCTTTGTAACCCATTGACAGGACTAAGGGTATGCAAGACAAACCTGCAGGTCCTCAGTTTACATAACAAATCTATGTCCAGTGGCTTATCTCAGATAACAGCTCCCTATGTTAAAACGTTCCAAGCCTTTAGACAAAGCTTCATGTCTTTAACAAATTACAAGCCAAAGAATCTTTAAACCCACCTGTAACCTGTAAGCCCCCGCTTTGAGATGTCCCACCTTTTTGGGCCAAACCAATGATGCCTCCCATGTATTGATTTATGACTTTACCTATAACCCCTGTCTCCCTGAAATGTATAAAACCAAACTGTAACCCAGCCACAGTTAGTCCACTTGCTCAAGGCTTCTTGGGAGTGGCTCCAGGTCATGGTCCTCAAATTTGGCTCAGAATAAACTTCTTTCAAATATTTCAGAGTTTGGATTTTTTCCGTCCACACTAAGGAGGGGAGAACATGTTTTATCTAGTTTAAAACTAACTCTGGTTTCATGAATAATGAATATTAAACTGTATTCCAACATGGTAGTACTAAAAGTCTCATCACCAGAAAAATAATAATTTTTATTGCCTAAGTAGAGAGAGAGGTAATCTTAAAGGACATGTGTCCAAAGGTGTTATTGTTAACTTTGTGAGAAAGATGTGTCAGTGTATTGCTGATGCTGAAATATTAAAAACCTTAATATAAGTAAAAGAAAATGTGACGTTTAACAAATGCAGTAAAAAGAGGTTACAATTAATGTATTTTAACTTAGCTGATCCTGTATATGTCTGATATGCCTTCCCATACTGCATACTCATTACCTATCAAGATTCTATCAATTTATAAAGGTAAGGAAAATAGATGGATTTCATCATGAATTTAATAAAAAATGTTACTCAAAGAGACAGTAGATGATGGTGACAAAATGCTATGATAGTATCAACCTCTTATTAATCTATAAGGTAGAAATAACTATGAACATTAGAGGATCAAAGTTTCATTTGTTGGCACACTTGAAATAAACAAACCAAAAAAGAAAACTAAATTATTTACTATAGCTTTTATGCTATAAAACTTGAATGTATATCTTTAATGACTGACTTTTACTACTGGTTTACAAAATATACTTGTCAGAGAAGATGTTTATGTGTTATGATTGTTAAAATGATTTTTGAGACTATTTAGGTGCAAAGACCAAAAGATATGGGTGTACCACATCTAATACCTAGTAATACACTTGCTTCTTCCTTCTAGTTGCAATATGCTAGTTTGATTGATAATTAATTAAATAATAAATATTTAACCATACTCCTTTAGCCAGGTATATTAATATTATTTTCAGCATATAGAATAATTTTAGCTTCAGCATTCTGACTGCACCCCAAAACAGATGATAGCATTCTATCCAGTAAAAGTCCTGCTGTGGTTTCAAAGTGGTGTTTTCACTGCACTGAAATACAATTGATAGAGAGAGTTGCATTGTTCAACCAAAGGATAACTTCATTTGAAGGGTGGTTGAAGCAAATATCCTGCCATTTGCAAAGCACCAGGTGATTCTTTTAGATGGAAGACACTGGGAAACATTTAAGTTCTTACAAATATCTTAACAAAATGGGTATTTTGCTGTAATGCACAATTATGATGTTGAAAAAAGCAACAAGAGGTTTCAAAAATACATTATCATATGAGATTTACTTTTCCTTCTCAATCATTTCATCTTGTCTCAAAGGCATACTAAGCTGCTGAATTACCAAAAGTTAGCTCCTCTTGCATTTTTTAAGTTGTATTAAGTTTTGAAATGGATGGGTGCATCTGTTAGCTGATTCAAGTGGTATCATTTATCATCCATGTAAACCCATCAGGGATATATTACTAGTTTGCAGAAGACATATACTCTGTGTTGAAAATCCTAGACATCACATCTAGTAACATTGCCTACTTTTTTACTCTTATGCCATCTGTGCAGAAACAGAAAAATAGTTCTTTACATCAGCTTAGTCAGGACAATTAGCTAGAAAAGAAAAAAAAGGAAGCACACTTGTTATTGTGACTGAATTTTGTTTTCTTCTGAGCTTTCAGTTATAGTTGGGTTTGGTTTTATTTACAAATTATATACGGGAATTCTATTTTTCTCTTGTCTTTCCTGTGTATGTTCATTTTTTATTTGCTGCTTAATATCCTCTCTCTTTCTCCCTTCCCCACCTCACACCCTCTCTCTCTGTCTCTGTCTCTTTCCTCTCACTTTCATGTCTGTTAATGACATCTAACAAAAACTTCTTAATTAATTCTCTTCCTAATTAGTTTGTGTATTTATAATATTAAGGGGACTAAGATCACAATATACCTAATGAGTCACAGGATTTATGTAGAAGGATCCAAAACCAATATTTTTAAGCTTTTTCCCAGAGATTGTTCTTGTCTGCACCTTTATAGATAGGCACATATTTTGACTGGAAAAATAACTACCAAATTGTGACTAGAAAAATAAAGTAAGCCAGTATTTGTGAGTCAACATAAGTACAAGTTTCATTGTAAATTAACAAAGATCCCTCATTTTAACAAGAAAACAAAAAAAGACTTTATGAAGAATCAGTTTGAACCGAAAGTAAAACTATATACAGTATTCTATACAGCTGTGGAAACAGGATATAGTCCCTAACTGAAAACAATGTTTCACTTTCAATACTTGCTAAAGAATGTTCTGATTCATTTGACAAAGCTATTGATGGAATATTAAAATCCAGGAGTCATTTCTTGCTCTATAATTTGGTTTGATTTGTAAGTTCAGTCATATTGGAAATAGGTTTGTAATATATATACACATGTATGCATACATATATATCCCCATACATACATGTATGTGTATATAAATATATATATGATATAAGTATCAATGAATGAAAAGCTGTGAATCAAGATGTATTAAATAATTATTAAGACAAGTAGTAGTTTGGGCAGTAATTGTATAAGACAGGATAAAATATTAAACAATATAGAAAAAATTCTATAAGTGTCACAAGTTCTTGGCAAATGCATTATTCAAAATGTGATATTAAATGCAAAGCAATAATTAGCAGAATTTTTAAGAAAGAAAACTTAAGAATGATTTTATATTAACAAATAAGTTATCAAAACAATACATGTTTTCTTTTCTTTAGTAATGTTTCACTGGAACCTTGGGTTTCTTAGAACATTGAGTTCTTTCACTCACAATATTTAAAATCAAACATCAAGAGTTTTTGTTTTGACCAAAGACAAAACAGATAGAAGGAAACAAGATGTACACAGATCTTCCCTTTAGTACAGAAATGTTATTCTTGCTACATTTACAATAAATCAGGAGCACAAGTCTCAGACAGAACAGAGGACAACTAGGTATCATGACAATAAAAATACTAATTTATATTAAAATTTAGGTGTCTTTTCCTATAAATGTGCCATTTTAAAGGCAGCTGTCCTCTCTAATGTAGGTATTTTTCTTTTAAAATATTTGAATATAATTAAAAATGCAATGATTTATGAAATTATAAATTTTTGTCATCAATTTTACTATATTTTGAATAAACCCCAAAACAGTCCTGAAAGATGAATAGATATCTGTGTAAAAATCAGAAATATTGTGGTGTACATTCATCCTCTGTTAACCAAGCTAGTTAAATTTCATGATCCTAATTATCATTCAGTTATATATTTATAAAGCATCTGTACAAAGAGACATAGAATTTGAGGTATATCATAATTCATGGCAGTGGGATTGACAGGTAACACACATAGGTAAAGCTCCAATTGTAACCAACCACAGAATGCTGCAGAAAAGGAAGAAGAAAGATGATGTGGTCCAATCCCTTTGCAACATGCTATAATAGCCCTCCTGGTAAACACACGTATATGATGTTTAGTAGTGGGAGAATCTTTATATTTGTAATTCTTTTGCAGTATGTACCTAGTCTGTTCAGGATTGCTAGTGAAAAATAAACATCATATTTTAGGATTTATTGTGTAACTCCTTGGGAAATGTAACATAAATTGCATGATTATCAGAGGATAACTTGTATTATATTTCATGAAAAAAGAGCTCACTCTGGTGTAAATGGTGCCCTACATGAATCACTTAGGGATCACATATGTGAAAACCAAATCAGAGTACATCCTGATACACAAAGAAACTACCTGGGGAGCGAGCGAAGGTGGTAGTCTCTTACTTCACTCGTCCCCTGTGTCTCACAATTACTGTTATCTTCACAATTTTGAAATTGTTAGTCAGCTTTGGTACTGGTTAAGAGCTCCAATTTTTGTGGGATTTAACAATCCCAGGTTGTGAGTTTTCTCATGTTGGCAATCTGGTTTGAAGGAGGGAATTGTAGCTTTGTTTTGAAGCTACTTGAGCAAAGCAATTACACTGTATTTACATAGATTGTATATTTCAGGGGATTGTAATGGGAGGATTAATGGAGATTATAGGATTTAATACCTCAAATCCATCCACTTCCTGGCACTAACACTGTAGTATAAATACTGTAAATGCCTAAGAGATAGCAATTCTTATGTGTAAATAGGTACACATCAATTACTTTGGAAAAGAGATGAGAATTTATTGATAGTACTTTTTCATTTCCTGTGTCATTTTTACTAGTTTAGTAGGTCACTAGGTGGTTCTATGAAGGCTATTCAGCAATGAAATGACAAATATGGATTCACATTTTAAATATTTTGGTTATTAAGTATGAAATGTCTGATTTTTTTAACTTCTAAGTTTGACAGTTGATATCTCTGACATTCACTTTGACACTTCTTGTTTTATGTTTATTGTGAAGGTACACCTTCAGTCTTTCAAACACATGGTTTGGCTAGTGATTATGTTTCAAACATTTTTTAAAGCAATTTTTATGAGACACTGGATAAGGTAAAAATTTGTATTATTTTCCAATATGAGTTCTGTCGGGAAACCAATGCTGCATAGGAAGCTCAAAATATCAATGAAGTGTTTGGGAAGGAATGCACAGTACATAATGAATGCACAGTACATCTATGGTTTGAGAAGTTCCATTCTGGTGATTTTAATCTTGAAAATGAGCCACGTGGGTGACCTGAAACCAAGGTGGATAATGATGAGCTGAAAGCTGTAATGGAAGTGAATCCATCTCATCCTATTCACATGAATTAGCAGCAAGGTTTGACATTACTACTCCAACAATATTGGACCATTGGAAATAAATCAGCAAGGTAAAGAAGCTGGATAGATGGGTTCTGCATGAATTAAATGAGCATCAAGAAGAGAAATCATCTCAAAGCTTGCCTTTCTTTGCTGTTTCAACAAACATTTCTACACCGTTTTGTTATGTGTGATGAAAAATGGATTATTTTTGACAATTGCAAGCATTCAGCACTATTGTTGGATAAAGATGAAGTGCTGAAACACAGTCCAAAACCAAATATTCATTTAAAAAAAAGCTAATGGTGTCTATTTGGTGGTCCAGCATTGGTATTGTCCAATACAGCTTCATGAAACCTGGTCAATCCATTATAGTGGATGTCAATTGCAATCAATTGGATGAAATGATGAGGATGCTTGTGATTAAGCAGCTGAGATTGGTCAACAGAGACTGGCCAATCCTCTTGCAAGACAATGCCTTACCACATGTCACACAAACAATGCCACTCCAACTACAGAGGCTGAACTTGGAAACTCTCTGTCATCTACTATATTCACCAGACCTTGTACCAACTGACTACCACTTCTTCCAGGCTTTGGACCACTTCTTGCAAGGAAGAATATTCAATTCTCAACAAGCTGTGAAAAATGCCTTTCGTGATTTCACCATCACTTGCTGTCCAGACTTCTTTGCTGCTGGCATAAACAAGCTACCCTTAAGATGGCAAAACTGTGCTGATAGTTTAGGCACATACTTTGATTAATTTTACTGCTTCTTGTTAAAATATAATAAACTAAACCTTTGATTAGAAATTGGACATTTCATATTTAATGACCTAATAGAAGCACAAAGAATCATCATTATATGTAGGGAAAAATAATGACTTGCTAAGAAAAACAAATAGTCTTTTAGAAGGTTCACCTGTAGTAGTAAATACCTAAAGAGAGTAGAGATCTTTAAGTAATATTTTGAAGGTTTCTAACTCAAAATTTAAAAATAACGTAAGTGTACTTTTGAAAATACTACAACAAATACCCTTTTTGCAAAACAAAATATTATTTGAAATTTGAATATCATTTGAAGTAGTACTCTACCTCACAGACTAAATTACAAATTGAACAATGAAATAATATAGTTAAATGTAATATCTTCACTAAATATTGAATATGTTTTGAGTGAATTATTACTATATAATAAAAATTATAGATAATTAACAAGTTAATAAAGAGAATGTATAAAATAAATGATTAATCCTAATTAAACCAAGAAAGGAGAAGAAAGAAGCAGTGATTTAATAGATCAATTATAGTAGCTTAGTAATACTAGATAAAGTAGACCATTAGTCAAAGTATAATACTGGACAATGTAAAATATAAGGCAAGAAACATTATTTCAGATAAGGAGGGATATTTTACTATGATAGCAAACTCAATCCATGAGGAAGATTTTAAGTCAGTATTCACCTGAGTAACATAGTTTTCAAAATTTATAAATCAAAAATCGAAAGAAAATAAAAAAGAAATAGACCAATCCACAACCATATTAAGAGACAACAATACTTCTTTCTCAAAAGTTTATTGAATGAGGTTTCAAAAATTATAAAAATCTAAATATTATGAACACCACCATTAACAATATATGAAAATATCAAAGAAAAAAATTTTAAAATACTATAAAATGTCATACTGAAAATTAAGCAATTATTTTGAAAGAATTATGGATCCAAAACAAAATCAATACAGGAGTTAGAATATATGTTGAAATGGTTAATAATGAATATATAATATATCAGATTTTTGCTACTGGCCAAACAGAGCAACAGGGTCTGGATTTGCCTTCCTACTTGAAACAACTAAAAAATTGGAAAACTTTATGAAACAATAGTTCTTAAGATATTGAATATCAGGCAACAAAGTAGAGTGATTTCTGAGAAACATGATGCAAATTAGATTAGCCATATGGTGGTCCCAGCTCTCTGCTTTGAAGAGGCTTCAAGGTTGTGGTAAAAGGAGCAGGAACCAAGGGGGAGGCCCAACTGACTTCACAAATTGAGGTGAAGGAGCTGAGTGTCCAGGCTTATCAAGACAGCTGGATAGCTAGGCTTCATAGGGCATAGTACCAGAGAGAACGCTGCATAGAAAGGAAAATCTGGAGATCAGTGACGAGTTCTCGCAGAAGAGTCAGCTGAATACAGTGCATAGTGTGGGAAAACTACCTGAATCAAGAAAAAGAACCATCCAAAACATTAGAAGGAAAAGGATTCAAAATGTTCAAGAACCCAGGGATCATGTTTATTTCTACAAGCCACTGGAAAATTCTGCAATGCACAGGGTATTGGTTATTCAAAATTGCCTTGCCTCAGGTATGGGAAATAATTAACCCTTGATGAAATGGTGCTCTGCATTGCTGAGGCTATAAAGCAATTAGATATCTCATACATTACTGATGTTAGTATATAGCAACCACACTGGAAGACTCTTTGGAAATATCACCTAAAGTTGAATATGTATTTACCCTGTGACTTAGCAATTCCACATATAGGTTAATATCCAGAAGAGATGTGTAATGATGTTTAAAAAACAACATGTACAAGAATTTTCATTACAGTATTTATGATATCAAAAACTGAAAATTACCCAAAGGCCCACCAACAACCAAACGGATTGTCATATTTTTACAATGTATAATAATGAAATAAATAAATTTCAACTGCATACAACCACATGGATGAATTCTATGTGTATATTATTAAGTGAAAGAAACTAGACACAATAGATTATAAAATGTATGTTGATATTTACATAATGTTCAAACAGCCAAAATTATTTTATGATATTTGAGGTCAAGGAAATCATTTTCAGCTTCTATCTTAGTATTTTCCTACTTCTTTCTGTGCTAACAATTTATATCCAAGAAAGTTCCACATACATCTTATAGAATCTAACCAATAATCCCAATGTTGATGAGCTTAAAATGGCTAATGCCTAACTTTCTAGCCTTTCTTTTCTGCTAAAATTCATCTCTCTTGCAATTGCTATAGCAGAGTTTATTATATATTCAACTACCTCTGGACAGTAAATTCTGTATGTCTAAAACCACATGTACTTAAGAAATTCTGAAAATTAACTAATACATTTCTCTGCTCAACAAGTTATCCAACTCATGTCTTCTTGCAAGGCTGTACAATAGTCTCTCCTTAGCTACTAGGAATATATTCCAAGACCATCAGTGTGTGTGAAACTGTGGGTAGAACCAAGCCCTATATATATTATGCACAAATTTCTTTTTCCGTCTTCGCAGTTTCACAGATAGAAGATTCATTCTTACTGTCGGTATTAGCAACCTGAACATACCATTTTTTTTTCTTATTAAATCCAAACTTTCACGTTTTTATTTAAGGAAGCACGTCATGGTTCCTCTTCAGCATATTTGAATTACCAGCATCACTACGCTTATGCTTTGGGGCCATTGTTAAGTAAAATAAGAGTTACCTGAACACAAGCACCGTGACACTGGGACAATCTGATAACCACGATGGTTACTAAGTGAGTAAAAAAGTGAGTAGTGTCTACGGTGTGGATATGCCGAAAAAAGGGACAATTGACATTCCAGGCTAGAGGAAATGAGATGGCATGAGATTTCATCATGCAATTTAAAACTTATGAATTATCTATTTTTGGAATTTTCCATTAAATATTTTCAGACTGTAGTTGCGGGCAGGCAACTTAAATCTCAGAAAGTGGAACTGCTAATAATGGAGGGACTACTGTACTCTGTTTAGAGTATTTCACTCATCAACTATCCTTGCTGGTAACTTAGAAAATAAATCTTTACCCCATCTTCATATTCTTTTTCTTTAAAATAGTCATCTAATCCTGCCAATTTTCTCCCAAAAATGTTCCAGATGCAGCCGCTCTTTTCTATCCCTGGTATTTCTGACTTAGCTTAGGTCATTATTATTTCTTAATTAGATTGATACAATAGTCTTTTGATTTATTAGCTTCTGATATTAGCCCTTTTCTAACATATTTATACATTGTCTAATAGTTTGGACTAAATTTCACATTTGTACATTTAGTTCAATATGGCCAACTAGGGAGTTGAGTTTTATGTGCCAACTTGACAGAGGGATGGGGTGCCCAAGTATTTCGGTTAAACATTTTTCTGGGTGTGTCTGTGAAGCTGTTTCTGGATAAGATTAACATTTAAATTAGTAGACTGATATAGCACTTCTTGTATTTTCCTGGGTAGAGCTGGAACCCATTCTACTAAGTATCCCAAGAATGGAAAAACAAGCACCACATGTACTTACCAGCAAATTGGTTTCACTGATCAACACCTAAGTGGACATATAGGAATAACATTTATCAGGCATTGGGCAGACGGGAGGGGGACAGAGGGGATGGGTAGATGCATGCATAATGAGTGCAATGCGCACCATTTGGGGGACGGACATGCTTGAAGCTCTGACTTTGGGGGGAAGGGGGGAAAGGCAACACATGTAACCTAAACATTTGTACCTCCATAATATGCTGAAATAAAAAAAAATTTAAAAACGAATAAATACATTAGTAGACTGAGAAAAGTAAATTGCCCTTCCCAATGTTGATGGGCCTGATTCAATCCTGAATAGAACAAAAAGAAAACAAGGAGGAGCTTATTTTCTCTGTGCCTTACTGTTTTCAAGCTGGGACATAGGTTTTTCCCACAATTGGCACAGAACTGACACAAGCAGATCTCCTGGTTCTCAAACCTTCAGACTTGGACCAGAACTTACACCATCAGTTCTGGTTCTCAGGCCATCAGACTCAGACTGAAACTGTATCTCTTGTTCTCCTGAGTCTTGCAGAGAGCAAATTATGGGATTTCTCAGCCTCCATACCTTTGTGAGCTAATTCTTTGTAATAAAGTATATATATACACATAGATATACATATATATGTATATGTGTATGTGTGTTTCTGTGTGTGTGTGCGTGTGTGTGTGTGTGTGTGTGTGTGCGCATGTATCTTCTTTCTCTGGAGAACCCTGACTAATATGCCAACCAAAAATTTGATCTACCTCTCTATCCACTCGAAATCTAACAGATATATGAAAACATAAAAAGACTGTGGAAATAAATACTAGCTATTAGAAAATTTGAGAACTCCTAAAATATAGAAGGAAGACTTTATTAAATTAAATTGAAGAAACAGATAAAGCTACATCCTAAGAAACCACTGTTAATTGCAGAAATTTCTAGATCAGCCTTAAAAAGTTTCAAAATTTGTCAACAGTCTCCTTCCTCTCTCCAAGGAGATTCAGCATCAGCAATAATTTATATTCTCATGCTACTTGCAAAGGCAATTTACTAAAGAAAGTGAGTACCTGTCCTGCTGGGTGGTGAGTGGGAAGCAGAGCAAAATGGAAAGTAATTCTCAAAAAGGGAAACGAAAAACTAAAATAAAAAAAAATCCTAAGTAGAAAAAATATTTTGAGCTACTTCATTTCTAGACTAAAGCTCTTTTAATTTGACAACTATTGATCCTCCAACCTACCTGTCTATAAAAATGCTACTGTCAATAACTCCTGAATTCTTTTTACTGGATCCTTCTGGAAGCTTCTTATTCAAGGATTCTCAGAGATACAGAAGAGATCATGTAGATTTCATATTATAATAGAGGGCTTCATTCATGTACATGAAGAAAGAAGGAGGATCAAGATAATTGAAATAAAAAACCAAACAAATTATTTTAGAGGAAATAGAGTTAATTCTAAAATCAGAAGAATATTAAAATAAAAACTTATCATTAGTAGAAATTTGAGGGAAATATAGTGTTATCAAAACCAAGAATGATGTACACAAGAAAATGATCAACTTGACATCAGTTAAAAAAATATTATGGGAACACATTGCCGTTCGAATTTTGTTGTATGCAAGCGTGGCATGAGTAAATTAAAAGAGTGAATGATCTAAACTTTATGTCAATCAATTGGTTAAAACCTATGTAAATGACTCAACTACTTGTATGAAAAATTGTCTTCCTTTTTTGGACTCACTGATACTGTATTTCTTTATCTAGGAATGTGAACATAACCTTGAATTACATTTATTTCTATGCCAAGCCTTTCCTCTTCCACATTAGGCTCTATTCCTTTGAAGTGACCAACAATTTTCATTTCTTTTAAATCTTTTTCAAAGAACTTATAATTTTGTTTTTCCCGGTGATGACTTTTCCAGCTACTGCGTAACTTTGCTTTAACTATCTTTCTTACATAAAACATATTAGGTAGCTATGAGAAACATGTTATTAAATCCTCTCTGATTTTGTAAAAAAAAAAAAAATAATAAGGCAGTTATGCTAACTTTTCATTATCTGTAGAGCCAGGCTAAGGCCCAATAAACTTCTCCACAGACCATTTTGCTGTTAGTATTCTCACTTCTTACAACACCAGTCTTATATCTCAGTCTTATTAGAGTCTTATTTCACAATTTAAGAAACAGTGGCCCAGTTCAAGTGAGATGCTTATGGACATAAAGCCTATTTTATTACATAATCCGTTATTATAATTCAGATCTTCTGGTTTGTATTTTATCCTTTTTTTCCCTCATATTATAATACATAGTTCATGTTCTCAATATTCAGGTGAAGAAAGAATTCAAGAAAGATTAATTGGTTTGCTAAAATGTATTTCATTAATTTATGCCAGTTTAGGGGATAGGGACTGTTTTCAACACTCAAGGTCATAAATTACTTATGTTAGAAAATTAATAGACATTTACTTTATCATTTCTAATCTTATTTTTCCTCTCTAAAGCCCCATAAAATTAGAAATAATGCAGTGCAGAAGAGAAATGTTCATAAAAATATTGACCATAAATCTTGCTTAAAAATTAATTAATTAAAAAACGGAATCAGAAGTTATAATAAGATCATTTTACCAATCTTGTGCTATGTCAAATGGGTAAACTATTTGTTTTCTTTAATGCTATTTATGCTCTCTATGAAAGGTATTAATTAAATCTTATTTTTGGAAATGTATGTTATATTTGATTATTAATCTATCTTTTGTGCACATATATGGCAGACACTGTTTTAAGGATTGTGCAAACATTAATATGGTTAATCTTTATAACTACTTTGTGATGTAGGTAGTATCATTATCCACAAAATATGGAAAAAGAAATTGATGCACAAACAGGCTAAGTAATCTTCCAAGGCCATAGCTGCTAAGTAGTAGAGCCAGGATTTGAAGCCAGGTTGTATAGCTTAAAATTGTTAATGTTAATATTTGTGCTACCTCTAAATTATGAATGAGACATATATAAATGTAAAAAAAAATTTTCCAGTTTTTCATCTTGCTTCACCTATCTTTTGACAGGAGGAAATGCAGATAAGTGACGTGACCTTATTTTGACATCATCACCAGATAGAGTTGACTTGAAACAAAAAGTTAAGCCTAATTCAGCGCAAACTATTGAGAATGTGATGGCAATTATTTGTTTCTCTTATCAATCTCATGTCCTATCTCTATTAATTCAGATAGAAAAGAATCACTCACTGAGGAAAACCTTGAAGTGATATCTTCTGTGTAAACATTCCATTATGCTTAACATCTTTTTCAAGTACTGAATAGATGATAAATTTAACACTTCCTTGCAATATATTTAGCTTTTTTGAGTACCTCTGTTAGGTTTCAGTCTGAAATGTTGGTTCTTGGCATGCTCGTGGCCAAAGAATGACCAGACACGCCAAAGTTAGGCAAGCACGAAAATGAGGTTTATTGAGGAGAGAAAGATAGGATTATAGAGCAAGAGCAAGAGCAAGACATAGATATACAGAGCATGATACATACGCTACAGATGACGACAGGGCCCATTGTTGCAACAAAGGGAAAACAAAAGGAAAGGTGCAAAAAAAGGGATTGGCAGTGGTCTGCATTTTGTTTTATAATGCCTGGATATAGACCACCCTCGTGGTTCAGAGATCACCATGAAACCACTTTGATTGGAAAGCTGGGAGTCACATGACCTGAGCCTAAATTATACATGCAGACTATTCTAGTTCAATTTCCAGACTATGATATCTATACTGGTTGGCCTGTGAGCTAGAGAGTCCTCTGCATTGTTTTGAAGCTGGCACACTAAGTTATGATTGGCAGATTTGTAGGGTAGTCCCTCCTCCCCCAGATATGGAGAGGGTTAGGGTGGGGCAGGACCAAGATGGGGACCACAACACCCACTTTCATCCCTAGGAGACTTAGAATCCCTCACTATCTACCTAACACCTCTAGGCTGGAAAGGAGGATGTCTTTAGCACCTAAATAGACAAGAAAGAGGTTAAATATATAGAAAATAGTTTATAAATACATGTTTCAAGGGCATGATTTCAAAAACAGTATGTAAGTACTCATGAGTAAATATTCAAGAAATTTTTGCCATTTGCTCCACTGAGGCACAGTCTAAGTCTAACCCATTAAGGATCTTGCAATTTATTTGGAAAATCAAGACCAATATATCAGAAAAGGTGGACATAAGTGTTAATTGCTATTCTATAGTGCTAGCAATTAGTGCAATAGGAACCGAATGTATGCAGTTTATATTCTACTCATTACCAAAGGTGAAGAATGGAGGTTGGTCTTAAAGGATGATGGTACATAACTTGGCAGAAGCACAGAATGGGCCACAGTTTTCTAGACAGAACAATAAAGAAGGTAGAGATATGCATGTTAGGCCAAGAGCCAGATAGTAAATATTGTAGGCTTTGTAGGCCACATATAGCCTCTGTCATATATTTTTTCTTCTTTGTTCCCCCAACCATATAAAAATGTAAAAAAAAAAAATAAGAAAAAATTAGCTGGATACATAAATATTGGAAGACTAGATTTAGCCAGTGGAACACAGTTTATCAATTTCTCATTTAAATGACTGTTGAATTCTGCCTGAGTAAATCAGGAGTTGGATACTGGACAATAATGGCAGAGAAAGTTGAAAAGAAAAGATGAGGCCAGATTATTAAAAACACTGAAAGCCAGAATGAAGCACTGGACTTGGATTACATTATTTTCCCAAAACATAAAGGTGAAAGTATTTATACTCCAATTGACTTCGGATATCTTTACTATTAAGTCAAATTTTTCTCATTTGAGCCCAGGAAATCAAATACAGGTGTTTAATTAAACAGGAATGTTTAACTAGGTTTTGCTTTATCTCTTATTGGGTAGAACCACACTTAAAAATTTTTTTCTATTTTTTTTTGTGAAGATACACTTTTTAATGAAATCCAATGATTGCTGGTGTTAATATGCTGACCTTGTATGTTCCGATGCACAAACTAAATGAAGTCCATATGTGGTGGTTTTCTTTGGAGATGATGTGTATTTTTGTACTTGTGAAATCAGGGAGACTATTATTGAAACTCAAATCTTAAGTTTTCTATTTGTTCACCGCAGGGGTGTCCCTGGGTCCTGGGAAGCACAAAGCACATGCTTAGTTGTCAGAGTTCCCTGGTAGAATTTCAGAGGCTTTTAAAGGCTCCTGTATCCTGACAGCATCTTTACTATCCATACTTGTGAAATCCTTACACAATGTCTTTCTTAGTACGATATTTAAGCATGAACATGAGATAAACAAAAATCTATATGTTACATGTCTGAAGTGCTATGTTATCACCTGGCTTTTTCATTCTGATAAATCAATTTCCTATACTGGGTACTGTCTGTGTAAAACTTGAAATGTTATGGAAATATGAAAAAATGAGAGAGATAATCTGAGAAGAAAATACTGACAATGCACTCTGTTACAAAGATGAATACATGATTTTGGTAATGAAAATATGAGAAAAATATAACATAGGGCATACAGAATTGTTTAGAAATTAAGGGAAATGGAGTAGGAGGGAATCAGAATTGGTGAAAAAGAAGCAAATATACTGTTAATTGACATCAGTTGCAATTTTGGAGTAAAATGTCACAGTGAACTAATAAAACATGATACCCAGAGAATTTTCCTTTCAAAGATTTAGTCACTAAGCATGGGGATGAAAGTTCATAAATGGAGAATGAAAGAGAAATAAAAGAACAGAAAAATGAAGAAAACAAACTATAAAAAGATAAAAGTTGCTTAGAAATGCATGTTTTAAATCTACAAATTTTAAGACTTAACCCAAAGTAAATTTGATTACATGGGACTATAAATACTAGGCTAGAGACAAAATATTCCATATTATCCTAGATTTATGGTTATTTTGTGAGTGTATAAAAAAATGCAATCTAAGTTTTCCCAGAGGGTTGTCAGTACTGTAGTAATGTATTCCTAAAGCTGATCGGTGGGTAAAATGGTAGTATTATATTTGTTTCATTATTTTTAAAACATATATGTTATTTATTATTTTGTCCAAATAAATATTTTATATTTTTAAAAGTTAGTAATATGAATTTGAAGGTGCTAACTACAGAAATGAGTATGCCAAAATAGTGAAAAATAAACAAGTCTAAAAAATGAGATACTAGAACTTGTTATAATATACAGGGAAAAAAAGAAACAGCAAAAATGTGAAAATTAGGTGCTGACTATATAAATATACATTAACTTCCTTATTTAAAAATTTTTACCAGTAGAAAATTATGATGTAAAAATTCATATAATTTCTTAAAGTCCAAAGAGTGAAACACTTTCCTCCATCCCAGTGAATTTTTCTAGTTGTCTGGATGCAGAGGAAAACTCACTGGTCTGGGACTCAGGAATGTTGGAGGCTGAATTCATCTTCCTGATGAACAGTATCGTTTGTTATAAATGTATTCTTTTATTTGCTCAAGTTGTGTATATTTTCCCCTTTATATAAAAGGAAGACATATTTATATGTGTTGGAATACAATTATTGTCTGAGGGCTGAAGTAAACATATTGCTTTGGAGGGAATAAACTTACAAATAAATAATTGCAATGTAGTTTGATATTTTAATAGAAAAAAGTATAGACTACATAAAGAAAATACTTATTATTTTTGAGAGTGGTGATCAGAGGTAATCCTCATAAAGTGATCAATGAATAATGACATTTGTTCTGTCTAAAAAGAGTAATAGGATTTCGCCAGACAGGAAAGATAAACTGACCACGATAGTGAACTTCTTCATGTTTAAAGATAGTGAATTGCCTCTCTAATATTCAAATTTAGTGAAGTCTTATAAACAAATATATATACATCTATATATAAACACACACATATACTTCTAATTTGCATTCTGATTTGTAATGACTTCCATTGTCAATATACTGACATTGTATGAGTTCCTTTTTTTCCTGCATCTTCACCAACATCTGTTATCGATTTATTTATTTATTTTGTTTTTTTAATAACAGCCATTCTGGCTGGAGTAAAATGATATCTCATTGTGGTATTAATTTACATTTGTCTCATGATTAGGAAAGTTGAGCATTTTTTTTGTATACCTGTTGGCCATTTGTATGTCTTCTTTTGAGAAATGTCTATACATGTCCTTTGCCCACTTTTTAATGGGATTATTTGGGGGGTTTTTATTGAAATGTTTGAGTTCTTTTTGTATTCTGAATATAAGTCCCATGTTGGAAGAATAGCTTGCAAATGTTTTCTCTCCTTCTACAGATTGTTCACTCTTAATTATTTCTTTTGCTGTTCTGAAGCTTTTTAGTTTAATTATTAATAAGTCCAATTTGTCTATTTTTGGTTTTGTTGCCTGTGTTTTTGGGGTCTTAGTCATAAATCATTTTCGTTGTCTATTTTTATACCAGTATCTTGCTGTTTGGGTAACTATAACCATGTAATATAGTTAAAGTCAGGTAATGTGTTGCCACCAGCTTTGTTCTTTTTGCTTAGGATTGCTTTGGCTATTTGGACTCTTTTTTGGTTTTGTATAATTTTTTTAAAATTTTATTTCAAAATATTAAAGGGGTATACATTTTTTGATACATGGCTTGAGTCAGGGCTATAAAGGTGCCCATCATCTGAATAATGTTAGTTGTACCCGTTAAGTTAGGTTTTTGCCCTTCCCTTCCTTCTCCCTCCCCACTGCTTGATTTCCAATGACTTTTACTTTCCTCTGTGTATTTGTGTGCCCATCACTTAGTTCCAATTTATCAGAGAGTACATGTTGTGTTTGTCTTTCTATTCTTGAAATACTTCACTTAAGATAATTATCTCCAATTCCTCTCAAATTGCTGTAAAAGGCATTAATTCGGCCGGGCGCGGTGGCTCACGCCTGTAATCCTAGCACTCTGGGAGTCCGAGGCGGGCGGATTGCTCAAGGTCTGGAGTTTGAAACCAGCCTGAGTAAGAGCGAGACCTCGTCTCTACTATAAATAGAAAGAAATTAATTGGACAACTAAAAATACATAGAAAAAATTAGCCGGGCATGGTGGCGCATGCCTGTAGTCCCAGCTACTCGGGAGGCTGAGGCAGTAGGATCACTTGAGCCCAGGAGTTTGAGGTTGCTGTGAGCTAGGCTGATGCCATGGCACTCACTCTAGCTGGGGCAGCAGAGTGAAACTCTGTCTCAAAAAAAAAAAAAAGGCATTAATTCATCCTTTTTATGACTGAGTAGTACTCTATGGTACACATATACCACATTTTGTTAATCCACTCATGAACTGATGGACATTTGGGTTGATTCCACATCTTTGCAATTGTGAATTGTACCCCAGTAAACATTTGAGTGCAGGTGTCTTTTTGATAAAATGACTTCTTTTCTTTTCAGTAGATACCCAGTAGTGGGATTGCTGGGTTGAATGACAGGTCTACTTTTAGTAAAAGGCAAAAGATTTATACGATCTGAAGAGACACCAGAGTATAGGTCTACTTTTAGTTCTTTCAGGAATCTCCCTACTGTTTTCCATGGGGTTGTACTAATTTGCAGCCTCATCAACAGTGTATAATCATTCCATTCTTTCTGCATCCATGTCAGCATCTATTGTTTCTGGATTTTTTAATAAAAGCCATTCTAAAAGGAGTAAGGTGATATCTCATTGTAGTTTTAATTTGCAATTCCCTAATAATGAGTTATGTTGAGCATTTCTTCATATGTTTGTTGGGAGAAAATATTTGCAATCTATAATTCCAATATAAGACTAATAAATAGAATTTACAAATAAGTCAAAAATCAGCAAGAGAAAAAAATTAATGACCCAATTAAAAAGTGGGCAAAAGACATGAACAGAAGTTTTTCAAAAGAAGATAGACAAATAGTTTCACATAAATTTTAGGACTGTTTTTTCTAGTTCTGTGAATAATGACATTGATATTTTTATAGAGATTGCATTGAATCTGTAAATTACTCAGGAAGCATGGGCATTTTAACAATATTAATTCTTCTAATCAATGAGCATGGGATGTTTTTCCACTTGTTTGTGTCATCTACAATTTCTTTCATTCTTGTTTTATAGTTTTCAGGATGCCTACTTTCTCCATTTTTCCAATCAGGAAAGAGAAAGAAATAAAGGTACACAAATTGGAAATGAGGAAGTAAAATTCTCCATGTTTGCTGATGATATGGTTTTATATTTAGAAAAATCTAAATATTCTACCAAAAAAACTCTTGGGTTTGATAAATTAATTTAGTAAAGTTACAGAATACAAAACGAATGTACAAAAATCAGTAAGATTTCTATAAACTGATAACAATCTATATGAAAAAAAAATCAAGAAGGCAATCCCATTGACAATCGCTACAAAAAATACCTAGGAATAAATTGAACCAAAGACATAGTATTATCTTTGATGGAATTTTTGTTTCATATTTTGAAAATAAATCAATTACCTTTTTAGAGCAATGCTGGAAGACTTGACAAGTGGCACCATCACATAAATAGTTATCTTCTGATCCTTTCTGAAGGTCATGAAGTTTTCACATGGTAATAGTTCATGTTGTGACATTTTATATACCTCTGATCAGTGTGCATATGACTTTTGGAAGTGACTGGCATGTTCAATCATAAAGACATTAAAATGCAGTTAGTATAGACTGACCAAGAGATGAGAGAAGCCAAGGTTAAATTTGGAAGATTATTTTTCATTGTTCCTACTTTGAAGGTCTCTTTATAGTTATCTTTTCCTTTTTCTTTTGCTTTTAGTTGTATAAGTATAAAAAGGGGAAGGAATTTTTATAATTTTGTTAGTATGACTAATATGTAGGGCTTAAGAAGAAAAAAAAGCCAAGCCAAGAGAAAAAGAAATAAAAGAGAAAGGAGAATATAAATTAAAATAAAATGAAATAAAGAAACAAAACAAACATAAATATGTTAAGAAATTTAATGAAAGATTTGTCTGTAATCGTGTGCTATCTTGGAGATGAGGAATATTGCTTTACGTTATTTGCCACAAGAGCTATATTTGTCTCCTTCAATGAGATGAGTGCTTTATCTATTGTTATAGTTTTGGTGACTACATTTTCAATTTGGTACCAAAATGAAATCTTAAATTTTTTCAGTGCAAGATCTGCTTATCACAGCAGGGGTAAGAGAAGAAACTGAAGGTCAAAGGGGAAATTCCTTATGCTAGAACTTATTTTTATAAGTGATGCCAATATCCACAAAATCACTGGTGCTCACCCTCAATAGAGAGAACACACAAAAGAAAAAATTTAGAAGACAGCATAATAACTATTCACAATTTCACATACAAACTACTACACAGAATTCATTCTTCCCACCATCGTACACTCATTTTTATTACATTAGGCATAATAATATTTACTGAAGTAATAACTACAATCTAGAACAGTTTTCTTGACTGAAAAATTCAACACCAATTAAAATTTTTGCACTGTTAATACACTTTAAAGAATTACCAGCAAAGCCACATGTTATGGTATTTATTTTAAATAGGAAAGAAAAACTGTTAAATTCAAGTTTATGGCATTGAAGAAACAATCGATATGTTTAAAAGTGAACATATCAGGAGATATCATGTACAGATATATTTCATTACATTTGAATAAAGTTAGTATTCAAATTAATATATTAATCTATTTAAAATATTGCCACAAAACAAATTATAAACCCTTTTTATTGAGAGAAATACTTCCCAAGTTTGTCACAAATATTTATAAATATATCTTTATCTTTGTGAACCTTCAAATTCTCAGCCCTTTAAAGAAAGAGCTCTATTGTTTAATGGTAAGATCAATCTACTAAGAGTCAGGAAGTTTGAGCTCTGATACAATTACTGTTGCTAATTTACCACATGACCTTGAAAAGCTTACTTAAATTTTTTGAGTCTTTTTTTTTTTATCTATATTTTGAGAGCTGTGGTCTAAACAAGTCTCCTGATCTACAATATTTTTCCTTTTAGAAGCTGACATTATACTAATATGACTCTGAGCTATTTTCAATATTTTAAAGTGTTTGATAAGATAATATCAAGCCTCATTACTTTAAGTTGGGATTTTATCAATTTAATGTGTTTTCTGATCACATGATCTTATATTTTTTGATCAAGTTAGAAAACAAATGCCTATTTATATATGTTACCTCTTTGGTAGGTAAGTATTTTGACAATATGGCCTCTGTGGAAGTGAGGAATAAAAGCAATTTCTCTGAAGCACTAAATACTGTAATTTTATATTTAACTATTTGCACGAAAACTTTCATGGCTTAAAAATATTCTTTGATTTTATTTTGAAATGTTTTTGTATGTTTTTATGCTACATCAAATTTGTTCATTTGTGTATTGTCTACTAGCAGTTATATATAACATCAATACTTTAGTTGCTTAGAATTTTCTCTCTGAGCTTTTGTTTTATTTATAAAATGAATCGGTGCAGCTGATTTTTCATATTTTCTGAGCTTATATGTATAATGTAGTCTTAATTCATTTGATTAGATAGGGGTTAACCTTGGGAAATCCATCATAAAATCATCATAAAATTATATACCAAACAAATAATAAATATTATATTTGCCACTTGGTTGCTAAATATAATAGATCATTGTTATCTCTCACTAATTAATATTTCTTTTACTCTATTTCTATGGCTGTGGTCAATGACATTTTCATTATTGTAATTGAAAAATGGAAATTTTGATTCTATTTTCTTCCCTTTATGCATTTGAATAAGTGACTATGGATGTGGTCTCTAATTTCAAAATCATTTCTTGCTTAGTCACTTGTATATTTACTGACATTCCTTGGTTAAATATTAAAAGCGTGTAGTAGAGAAACATTTGTATTGATTGCATGTATCTTACAGCTTGGGTGGTACAAATAATTTTTCATGAATACTCAACTGTTGCCTCTTGTCTTACTATGGAACATTTTAAAATCGTACATATATAATAGTGCAATTTCAGATACTTATTTAATATTTTGAACTGAATTAAGATGATAGCTTAATATACTCTTACACAGGTGATTTGAATATTCTTTATTTTTATTTAATTTACATATATGGTTAATCATTGTGCTAATTATTAATTAAAGTATAAAAGATTTTGCTTTGATATATATCCATATTTTGATCTTTAACCAAAAATAATCTAAGAAACTCAATAAGGCAGTTTGTATTACATAGGTAGGCAATTTAATGTACTAGATTATATTATAAATTTGGTGTCAAGAAAATTTGGATTTTTCCTTTAATTTTTATAGTAAAAACCTGAGAGATCCTGACCAAGTTATTTAATATTTCTAATTCTTAAATCCTCAACTATAGAATAAGAATGTGGCACAAAATCTATTTGAATATAAATATTCAAATATAAATATTTAAATATTAATGTTCAAATATGAATTTGAATATTACATGAGATTATTTGTAAAGCAATTATCAGAGTCTGGGCATTTATTGAACACTAAATAGAGTGCATCAGTTATCAATACTTATTTCAATAAGCTGGGTATGTTTTTTAGAAGAAAGAAAGATAGAGATTGGGTAGCTTGTGAAATGGCATTCCCAACACAATTCAATTACAGACAATATGTTCCTGCTTTATATTAACTTACTCAAAATTATTTTTGCTTTGCTTTACTGCAATAGTACTCTGTCCACATTTCTACTTTAGAATGCAAACTATGTGATAATATTATTATATTCTTTTACTTGATAGATGGCACCTTTTCAATCATATGGGCATTCATCACTCTGGTAAGTGCCTGAAACAAAGCATTTGCAGAGAAAATAAATATGTGAGTGAGTGTGTGTTTGAGCAGTGAGTAGTGGACCATCAATTAAACAGAAATCTAAAAGAGGCTTTATGTGTATATGTGCATATATTTTTTCTTCCATGCTAAACCTTCAAAGAGATTTTACATACATCTATATGTATGTATATGTGAGTATGTGTGTGTGTGAGAGAGAGTGTGTGTGGGTATGTATGAAGCCTCTTTCTCTCATCTCTCTTTTTCTCTCCTTTCAAGATATATACATTTAAGCACCCGATCTGGAAGAATTTATACCTAAATGTTAATGATGTTAAAAGATCTGATAGAGTCATTATTTTTGCACTTTTCCATTTTAAAGATATAACACTTCCATTGCTAACAGTAGCTTTCTATTATAATAAAACAAAAAGTTTATCTTTAAAAGAATTAATATGAGGGTTATTAATGTTGCTTTTATTTAATGACTTCTATTACACGCGATGGGAAGAGAGGCACAGAGATTAATAATGTAGATATAGCACTTACACACATTACATTCCAATAGAGAGAAAAGCATGACCCACACTGGAATTAATGAAGGATGTGAAAGAAAACTCTGTGGCAACTGAGAGAACTACTTAGTGTAAATGGTAGAAGGTTTCATGCAGAAGGTGGCAGCACAGCACCTTTCATTTTTGTGGATTTATTATTTCTGTCTACTCATTGCCCTCTTTTGGAATCTTTTTCCCATTTTTATTTTTTTCTTTTGGAGAGCAATTCTGAAAATATTCCACTTCATTACTGAGGGGGATAATTTTCATATGACTTGTGGAGACTTAATTACTCTTCTCTATTGTCCTCAGTGTTCATTCCTGGTTACATGCAGAGAAAAGTAGTAGGCAATTCTACCCTACATGTCTTTTGTCTCTCTTGAATATGCTTGGTGTTTCTACTGATTGAGAATATTTATGGGATTGATGAAAGTTAACACATGGGAAAATTTAGAAGAGGAGATTGTGGAAAATTCATGGCTGAAGAAAATAAAATGTTTTAGTTATCTCCTTTCAACAGAAAGTCTTGAATTAAATTTTATGTATGTTAGGAAACAGGCGAATCAGCCATGGAAAGATAGTTACAAGTGTGGTTTCAAAGGAGTCTTTTTGCTATTCATGAAATCAGAGCTCAGAGCTAGACTTGAGTGACAGCCCCAGAAAATACCTCCCCAATCCAGGGCCACAATATCTTCTCTGTTATTACAAGTTTATTATAAAAAGATTAAATACAAATTATCGATCAGTTACTTGTTTCTAGAGCAGTGTTTCCCTAGAATTTGACTCATAATATTTATGCTAGTCCAAATTAAAAAAAAATACTGAAATAAAAATGGATAATCTAAATACTTTACCAAATAAAGTCAGACGAGGTCCAGGTAAATGAAACATAGAAGGAACTTTTTTTAGTAGCATTGACTGTGTATAACTTTGTTTGTATCTGCTGCTGCACAGTCTTCCAACTTTTCTCTATAAAAAACACAAGAAAAAATAATTCCTGGCTGAGAAAGAGAAAGGGATAATAAGAATGAAAATAGCTTTCGACTAGCAGGTTATCTACCTTTTCAACTTATCAATAAGCACAGGTACAAATACAAATGGATTACTCTTTAAAATAGTCAGTGCTGTGTCACAAATGATATTCGCAATTACTTTTCCTCTTTTTGTTAATTAGTACTGTTAATATAACATGACAGATAGAGCACCTATGGTTAAAATCATTTTGCTTTCGGTTGTATTTTACCAGGGCTTTGCTTTTCTTTCTAATTTATTGCTTTGAAACAATGCGTACTTTCAAATAATTCTTAAAGTGTTATATTTCTGGTAGATTCAACTCATACATTCTTATTTTAACCTTAATATATGCTTTATATGATTAAGATTGGAAGTCATTTTTTATATCCCTGCTTATGGAGAAGTTTAAAATGAATCACCAGAAGTATTATTGCCATTATTGTCCTCCCTATACATGTTTTTGTTGGAAGTTGGCATTGATTCACCACAATTTTAGGAAAGTAAAAGGATAAATAATAATTCTGTTTTAAGCTTGAATTTTTTTTTACTATCAGTGGCCTTTTTGTGACCTGCTCCATGTGGTAAAATAATGGTATGCTCTAATTCAGAAAGTAATTACATTCTAATACATTCTTTTTAGGAATAGCCTTTTAAATTGGTCTTGGCACAAATAATTTAAGCTTAATGAAAGATTTCTGGTTATGGTTAAACATAACCATAAACAGTGACAGCCCCAGGTATTTTCTGGGGCTGTCACTCAAGTTAAGAATCAATCTGGTAAAATAAATATACTATATGATCTGTGAGACACATACATTAATATAAACTTCAACGATTCTCTCTTGATTCTGGAAATGTGTGTGTGTGTATCTCACTAAGAAGGGTTTCAAAAAGAAAACAACTAATGAACCCTCTTAAAAGAGATTAATAACTTAAGAACTAATATCAGTAAATATACAAGACAAGTATTACTAGAAACGGCTTTGAGACTGATTTGTTTTGCTGTTTGTTGGTTCTTTTGGAAACAGTATTTTTGTATAAAAATGCTATAATTTTGATGTAGTTGTAGATGTGTTATCACAAATAGAATTTTTACTTATATTGCAGTATGCTTTTCTTTATATTTTATATTAGCCAATTTGTAATAATAAATATTAGAAACAAATACTGGGTGAATGAGATAGCATGATTTGTTCTTCTTACCATGATATGGTAACTAGCATGAAACTACCATTACCACAATAAAGTCAAATACCAGATAAAATATATGAGGCACTAATTTTCAGACAGTTTACAATTATCAGCACAGAGTTGTAGTCTCTTTTAGAAAGAAAACATCCAAGGCGAGATTTAGGATTACCTCTGATTTCTTTACAGGAGCACAGCAGAATAAAATATAAGGAGATTTAATACAAGCAGAACACAGGACTCTCATGAGCAGGGGGAACAGACATTGGCGTGTGAGCCTGCTGTGTTAGCAGAAATTTGAAGGACAGAGTATCAAAGAGAAGGAAGCTGTAAAGAGAAGGAATTTCAAATATGTAATAACATAACTAACATCCCCTTAACTCTTTGGAGTTACAAAGTGTGCCCACACTAGCCAAGACTCTACAAAGCCTGGCTGGAGACAGTTGCTGATGATCTCTAACTTGAATGGAGACCCTGTAGGTGTCATGGGCCTGAGAAACACAAGAGTTCCAAATAGCTAAAAGTAAAGAAAACTCCCTGCACATCCTAAACAATTAATTTAGATGCTAGAAAGCCTTATGTTATGGGAAAGGCTAGTTCAACTCTAAATTAAGAGCTGCTATAGATCTAACTTAAGAAAGCTTAAAAACAACTCTTTTCATATAGATAAATCCGATCCATTAACTGCCTGTGAGCAAAAACAGAACACTCTTTTTAAGGAAACTCAAGAATTTACATTAAAAATTAGTGGATATGATCAATGGAAAAATGAGACTTGTCACAAGGGAGAAAATAGTCAAAATAAAACAACACTGAAATAAAGCAGATGTTGAGATTAACAGGCAAGAGCTATAAAGCAACTATTATAAATATTTAAGCTCAATAGCTTAAGACAAACATATTAAATATATGAAACAAATGGAAAACTGTAGTAATGTCAAGAATTAAAAAGCTCAATATTGTTAAGATATCAGTTCTCACCAAATTTATTTATATATTCAAAGTAATGCCATTATAATTCCAGAAGGCTTTTTATAATATATGAATTGCAAAATAGACTTTAAAATGTAGATGTAAATGCAAATGATCCAGAGTAGTAAAAGCTGTCTTGGAAAAGAAATTTGGAGGATTCATGCAATTTAACCTCAAATCACTCTATAACCCTTCAGAAATGTGGACATTATTGAATTGGCATATGGAAAATTAAAAGTTTAATGAAACAAATTCAAAATCTGTGAATAGACCTATTCTTGTACATTCATTTTTTAAATGAGATGCTAAACAAAGTAGGAAAAATAATTTAAAAATAAAATTGTTAAATTTAAAAATTAATAAATGTTAAATTTAACAATTTAACAAAAGATATTAGAAAAATTGTATATCTGTGATATACAATTGGTTGTGATCAACCAATTGTGATCAATCAACCATTGTGATGTCAATGGTTGGCTTTATAAATTTGGAAAGCAGAGCTTTATTTCTCATAAAGAATTGCAGTATGCAGGAGTCCATCTTGTAGGCTGGGAAACATAGCCTTAGGCAGAAGCTCCAAGCAAGCACTTCAAAGGAAAGATAAAGGGAATAGAAATTTATGTCTAGCAGGGTGGCCAAATATACATATTTAATAAGCTTTAGAAGTCATTAATATTTGTGAAAGGAGAAACATGCACATGTGCAATTGAGCATCATGCCCTACAAGTGTCCAGTGTACAAAAATTGGCAACATTAGCATGATCCAAGGGTGGAGTTTTCAGCCTTCTGATATCAAAAGGTGAAGCAAAGGACATGAAGACCCTCACTGCTAATCCTCTGTTGACTGGCCAGAGCC
The DNA here is from genome assembly GCA_963574885.1 of Lepilemur ruficaudatus. Taxonomy (NCBI): domain Eukaryota; kingdom Metazoa; phylum Chordata; class Mammalia; order Primates; family Lepilemuridae; genus Lepilemur; species Lepilemur ruficaudatus. The sequence continues at coordinate 46,571 of CAUYRT010000431.1, forward strand.
ACTCCATGGTTGGGGATCTCTTATCAGGAAGAGATGTTAGTCAGTTATTGTGTCTAAATCACAAAAAAGGGAGAAACAGTCATGGGCTTGGTTAAAATCAATGGTGGAACAAGTGTTTCCAAAGGGCTGGCTTCTGTTTAACCTTTAGGGAAGAAAGCCTGGTGGTAGTTAGCCAGGGAGGGGGTATAATGAGGTGTGTCTTACCTCCCATCATGGCCAGAGGTTCAGTTTTTTATGGGGTCCCCTTGGCCAAGAGGGGATGTGTTTCTTTGGGGTCCCCTTGGCCAAGAGGGGATGTGTCCAGTCAGTTTTGGGGCTTAAGATTTTATTTTTATTTCTCAGTGGTATAAATAAGAAGAGCTATAAAGCAACTATTATAAATATTTAAGCTCAATAGCTTAAGACAAACACATTAAATATATGAAACAAATGGAAAACTGTAGTAATGTTAAGAATTTAAAAGCTCAATATTATTTGGCCTTTGTGCCCATTCCTAGTACGTAACTTCTAAAACTCTTGTAATTTCCTGAGTGATAAGAGGAAGAGAAGCATCTTTGTTACACCTAATGAACCCCTTTCAACCATACCTGAGGTTATGTTAACGAGGTGACTGTAGTGAGCCCCTAGATAGCTTCAGGGTAAGGAATGGTTACCAGAGGAAGCAACCATGTGATTAGAGGGTTGGGAATTTTAGTCCCCTGACCTCAGAAGATAGTAACAGAGCTGGAGATGGACTTAATATCCAAAAGACCATGATTTAATCAATCACGCCTATATGATATTCTGATGAGATGATGCTTGATGGTTTCTTAGATAGTTTGAGGTTGGGAGCTGGGCACCAGAAAGACCAAGCCATGATTAGAAATTTGGACCTTTTAACCTCAATCCTCTTTCTCCAAGAAAAGGACAGCTGGAGATTAAGTTTAATAATTAATAATGCCAGTGTGAAGAAGCCTCCATAGAAATCCCTAAACTATAGGATTCAGAGAACTTTCAGGTCGGTGAACATACCCACATGCCAGGACAGTGGCACGCCCCAATTCTGTGAGACAGAAGCTCCTGTGCTCAGGATTCTCCTGGACTTCATCCTGTGTACCTCTTTATTTGGGTGTTCATTTGTACGCTTTGTGATATCTTTTAAAATAAATAAATCAGCAAACATATGAAGAGTATCTCCCTTAGTTGTGTGTGTCGTTATAGCAAATTATCCAACATGAGGAAGGGGTTGTGACAGCCCGTATTTGTAGTCAAGTCTGAGATAAGTATGTGTACCTGAAATACACAATAGTTAAGACTGGTGATTAAAATGGGTAGCAGGCAGTCTTGAAAAACTGAGCTGAACCTGTGGGGTCTACACTAACTCTGGACACCCATTTGGTTTCTGTAGAAAATTAGAGAATTGGTTGGTGTGAAAAACTCACATGTGTGGTGTCAGAAGTATTTTGTTGGTAGAAATAGATAGTACAATTATCCTTATGTGAAAAGTGAACTTTAATCCCTATGTCAAAGGAATCACAAATATTAATTTAACCTTGATCCTCTATCTAAAATAAAACCTAAAACAATAAAGCTTCTTGAACAAACATTGGAGAATATCTTCATGATCTGGGGGTAAACAAATATATCTTAGTACATAGAAAACAACATTCATTTTTTAAAAAAATAAATTAGACATAAAAATTGAAATCATCTGCTTATCAATAGGCACTACTATTTAATGAAAAATTAAGCCATTGATCAGAGGAGCCAATATTTGCAAACCATAAATTTGGCAAAGAACATGCCTGCATAATATACAGATGACACCTAAACTCAATAAAAAGTGGCACAGAAACCAATAAAAATCTTTTCACAGGAGAGACATGGAAATGCCTCCGCACTAAAAGACAAACATTTACTTTAGCAAATGAGGAAACATATTAGAATAACAACAGCAAAATTTCTCACTGTTGAAGAAAGGGGTTACAGATATGGAATATATGGAAAGGGGGAAATCCATTCTAGTATCTCCTGTTGTTGGTTTGGAATTTGATATGTCAGTGTGAACTCATTGTATGTCCACTGAGAGTGCCTTGACAAAATGAGATCCACAGAGTGCCTTCTAAATAGAATTAACATGAATTTAATAGAATTTTAGAATTTAATAATTCTTCTAAATAGAATTATTTAACTGAATAAATCAATCAGATCTCTTTGAAGAAGTTATTGATTCCAAGGCTAATGTACAGAACATATAACACTAACCTAGAATACCTTTTTGTCAAAAAGTAAGGAAATGCTCAACAGCATGATATGGACATGGCAAAATGACACTGATGCTGCCCTCTTTGGCCAAATGTGGGACAAATTCAGCATAAAAAATTATTGATAATTATATTTTATCTTTGAGTAAAATAAAATCTTGAATCTATGTGGATAGAAATGAATGAATAAGTACAATGAAATGGGAAAGAAGTGAATAATAAAAATAAGATGGATAGAGTAAGAAAATTATCACCAGATGATAATATTTTCCCCACACAGTCCTTTTTTAATTACAAAGAGAAAAATAGTAATTTTGTATTACAGAAAACTGGGATATCATCATACCCAAGTGTTCAGCAGGAACCTCATCAATATTGAGACAAATCAATATCATATGCTTCCTGCTACACACTGAGTATGACACAACATTATTTCAGCAAATATTAGTCAATAACCAGTGAGGGACATTCTTCAAAATAACTGCCCTGTATCCCTAAAAAATATTCAAAGTTAAACACAAAGAAAAGCTCAAGAACTTTTTTAGATGAAAAGAAGCTAAAAAGGCATGACAATCAAATGTTATGTATGAACCTGGATTAGATCCTAGACCTGATGGAGGAAAGAAAATCACTATAAAGTACATTATTTTGGCAATTGACAAATTTGAATATGGGCTGTGGATTAGATAATAGCATTATATTGAGATTAAATTTCCTGATTTTGATAACCATGTTGTAGTTATGTAGAATACTCTTGTTCTGTTAAAAGGGACAATCTCCAAATTATTCCCAAATGTTTCAGAAAAATAATATGCATACACACACAAATATGTGCATGAGAGAGAGAGAAAATGAGAGGTAGAGAGGGACAAACACACATACAGAGAGAGAGAGAGAACGATTAGAGTGAATGTGAAGACATTGACAATAGGCTGATCTCGATAAATGATATCCAGGAGTTTCTTGTACTATTTCTGCAAATTTTCTATAAATTTCCAAATAAGCCAGTATAAAAGGTTACAAAAAGTAAGATGAATAAAACCATTGAAAATGAAAATGTGAAACAATGACTAAAACGAAAATGGAAAAAGTTGGTATAGTCACTTAAAGTATTCACTTGAGATACTTACAGCTAACAAAAATGCTGGAAATGATTTTGGTCTAACCCTCTAGTTTTTCACATGGGGACTTTGGTCTAAGGGGATTAAATGAATAATTCACAGTACAAAGCAATATAGTTGCAGAGCCAGGCTTATGTTCCATATTATATTACACATAGCCTAATGTCCTTTTACCATTAAATATAGTGTTTCTCCTTACAAACTAAGGCATATATACTAATCAATTACCTTAATGTGCAAATAAAAAGGCATCTTATGAAATGTGGAGCAGTCAGGAATCATCTGTAATTTCCTCCTATTTTGCTTGCCTTTCTCAAGTGCTAGGTGAAAATACAAAATTCAGATAGGAGACCTTTTAAAAAAATTCTTTTTATTTTTTTTTTAAATTCTATTGATCTCCATTAATTTTACATGTTCTCCTACAAAGAGGTTTCATTCTTTCTGAAATACAGCTCAATTTGGTTGTAGTGGAATTATTCATTCTCTGACATTATATGGCAATATTTCACTTTTCTAGACATACATGAACATTTCCCTAATGCTGTAAAGTAAACATAGTCATTAAAATAAGAGAGACATGGGATCCAGAAAATGCCTAGGGTCACCTGCACACACATTCACATACTACAGTATGTGAACTATCACACAATACAAATAATCATATTTCCCACCTTATATTAGTTCTGCATTTTAATTTATCTGGATAATATCTAAAAAATGGATTTGAAGTTCAGATCCTTAACAAATCTATGATATTCTCTCTACCTTGTCAAGTTCAATGAAATGAAGATTTAAAACCTGCCTGCGAACCGTTGACACTTGAACTGTGTAAAAATGAAAAGAAAACACAAACAACTCCACATAATCCATTACATCTTGGCATTTTATAGCCTGTTTCTTATAAGAGCAAAAAAGTCACTCTCCAAGAGCATAAAGTAGGAAAAAAACCAAAGAAAATATTTAAAATTCTATTTCAAAATGATCCTTTTTATTATTTGAGTTGAGGCTAATTCATTGTTTAAATGGTTGCCTCAAAATACTTTAGTAATATACTTAAATACAGGTTTAGAGACAGATATTAAATATAATAATAATATTTTATATATATGTACTGTACATACAAAAGATTCTCACCTTAGCTCAAACTAATCAATGTTATTGTGGTGTTTACCTTCTTTCTCATCACCTCCAAAATTTTGTTGAAGTGACCTCTATTTTAATCCCAGTACTTAAAATGATGTTTACTTTATTTCTCTCTTTTCCTTAGGAAATTTTTTATGACTTGTTTTAAACTTGAAAGTTATATTATTATATTATGAATTGTCTTTAGTAGTTTTTTAGTAGTTGTATGACTACTGAATCACCACATGTTTTATAACTAAACCATCACAAGTCTAAAAATGTGCTGATAAGATTCAATTAAAATTATTTACTTTTTAAATTTTAAGTATTTTATTTTTAATTATGGGTATATAATAGTTGTATATTTGTAAGGAGCATGTGATGTTTTGACACAGGCATACAATATGTATTAATCAAATCAGGGTAATTGGGGTACCCATCACCTCAAGCATTTATCATTTCTTTGTGTTAGAAACATTCTGATTCCACTCTTTTAGTTATTTTCAAGTATAACGTAACTTATTGTTGACTATAGTCATACTGTTGTGCTATCAAATATGGTTCTTACTATATTTTTGAGCACATTGACCATCCCCACTTTACATTCCCCTACCCACTACCTTTCTCAGCCTCTGATAACCATCATTCTGCTCTCTTTCTCCATGAGATCGATCGTTTCAATGTTTAGCTCCCACATATGAGTGAGAACAGGTGAGATTTGTCTTTCTGTGCTTGGCTTACTTCACTTAACATAATATTCCCCAGTTCCATTCATGTTTTTTTGCAAATAACACGATTTCATTCTTTTTTTTTTTTTGGCTGAATAATATTCCGTTGTGGAAATGAATTGTATTTTCTTTATTCATTCATCGATTGAGAAACACTGAGGTTGATTTCAAAATTTTGGCTATTGTGAATAATGCTGCAACAAACACAGAGTACAGTTATCTTTTTGATATACCGATTTCCTTTCTTTTGGATATATACCTAGTGGGACTGTTAAGTTATATGGTAGTTCTACTGTTAGTTTTTTTTTTTTAATCTTTTTTATTTTTTTATTTTTTTATCTCAGCATAGTATGGGGGTACAAATGTTTAGTTTGCCTGCATTGCCTTTCCCCTCTCCCCCCCCAGTCAGAGCTTCAAGCGTGTCCATCCCCCCGATGGTGCGCATCGCACTCACTACATATGTATATACCCATCCCCTTCTCCCCCATCCCATCTGCCTGACGCCCGATAAATGTTATTCCTATATGTTAGTTTTCTGAGGAACTTCCATACTGTTCTCCATAGTGGTTCCACAAATTTACATTCCCACCAACAGTCTATGAGGGCTCCCTGTTCTCTACATTATCACCAGCATTTGTTATTGCCTATCTTTTTTATAAAAGTCATCTAACTGTAGTGAGATGATACCTCCTTGTAGTTTTGCTTTGCATTTTTCTGATAACTAATTATGTTGATTAGTTTTTCATATACACCAGCTGGTCATCTGTATGTCTTCTTTTGAGAAATGTCTATCCAGATCTTTGGCCCATTTTTTAATCAGATTATTTGATTTTTTTCATTTTAAATTGTTTGAGCTACTTATATATTCTATTAATAGTTATTAATCTCTTGTCAATTGGTTATTTTGCAAATATTTCCCCCCATTCTGTGAATGTGGGTGGTCTCTTTATTTTTTTGATTGTTTCTTTTGCTGGGCAGAAGCTTTTTAGCTTTATGTGATTCCATATGTTGAATTTTGCTTTGATCACCTGTGTTTTGGAGGTATTACTAAATAAATCATTGCTCAGACCAATGTCCTAGAACATTTCCCCAATATTTTCTTTTAGTAGTATCATAGTCTCAGGTCTTAGATTTAAGTCTTTAATACATTTTATTTGATTTTTTAATATGATGAGAGATAAGGGCCAAGTTTCAGTCTTCCACATTAGTATATTAATTTTTCTGAGCACCATTTATTGAAGATACTGTCATTTTCCCAATGTACATTATTGGCACCTTTGTCAAAAATAACTGTGAATATGTAGATTTATTTTGGGGTTCTCCATCCTGTTCCATTGGTCTATATATATGTCTGTTTTTATGTCAATGCTATATTGTTTTTTTTTTACTACATCTCTGTAGTATAATTTGAAATTAGGTAATGAGATGCCTCTAATTTTATTCTTTTTGCTTAGGATGGCTTTATCTATTCTAGGTCTTATGTATTTCCATATAAATTTTAGGATAATTTTTTCTAATTCTGTGATAAGTGGCATTAGCATTTTGATGGGGATTGTACTGAATCTGTAGATTGCTGTGGGTAGAATAGAATTTTTAATAATATTGATACTTCCAATCCATAAGCATGGAATATCTTTCCATTTTTTCGATTTCTTTTGTAAATATTTTATACTTTTCATTGTAGAGATCTTTCACTTCTTTGGTTAAGTTCCTAGGGATTTTATTTTATTTATAGCTATTGTAAATGGGATTACTTCTTTGGTTTCTTTTTCAGATAGTTTACTGTTGGCATATAGAAATGCTATTACTTTTGTATGTTCATTTTGGACCCTGCAACTTTACTAAATTTGTTCATCAATTTTGACAGTTTTTTTTTTTGTTTTGTTTTTTGTGGAGTCTTTAGGTTACTCAGGATATGAGATCATATCATCTGCAGACAAGGGTAATTTGACCTCTTCCTTTCCAATCTGGATGCCCTTTGTTTCTTTCTATTCTGATTGCTCTAGCTAGAAATTCTAGTATTATATTGTGTCTTTGGTTTTGCTATCAGGGTGATACAGGCTTCATAGACTGAATTTGGGATCATTCTCTTACCTCAGCTTTTTTTGTTTGTTTGTTTGTTTTTTATTGGGGGGAGAGAATAGTTTAAGTAGGATTGGTATTATTTCTTCTTTGAATATTTGGCAGAATTCAGCAGTGAAGACATCAGATCCTGAGCTTTTCTTTGATGGAAGACATTTTATTATTGCTCCTATCTTATTACTTGTTACTGATTTGTTCAGGTTTTGAATTTCTTCCTGGTTCAGTCTTGGTAGGTTGTATGTGTCCAGGAATTTATCTATTTCTTCTCGATTTCCAATTTATTTGCATATAGCTTATCATAGTGGTCTCTAATGATCCTTTAAATTTCTGCAATATCATTTGCAATGTCTCCTTTTTTTATCTCTGATTTTATTTATTTGGATCTTCTCTCTCTTTTCTTCATTAATCTTGTTAAAGGTTTGTCAATTTTTTTTATCTTTTTAATAAACCAACTTTTCATTTTAATGAGGTTTTATATTTATTCTATGTTTCTGTTCTGATTTTTATTATTTCTTTTTTTCTACTAATTTTGAATTTGGTTTTCTCTTGTTTTTATAGTTCTTTAAGATGCATACTTAAGTTGCTTATTAGAAGTTTTTCTACTTTTTTGATGTAGGCACGTATTGTTGTAAATTGTCCTCTTAGTATTACTTTTTTTGTTTCCCATAGGTTTTGATATGTTGTGTTTTCATTTTCATTTGTTTCAAGAAATTCTTTACTTTCCTTCTTAATCTATTCATTGACCTGTTGGTCATTCAGGAGCATATTGTTTAATTTCCATATTTTTGTATACTTTTCAATGTTCCTCTTATTATTGATTCTAGTTTTATTTCATTGTGGTCAGAGCATATATGGGATATGATTTCAATTTCTTTGAATTTTTTAAGACTTGTTTTGTGACCTAACATATGCTCTATCATTGAGGATGATTCATGCGCTGAGTAGAAGAATATGTATTCTGCAGCTGTTGGATGACATGTCCTGTAAATGTCTATTAGGTCCATTTGATCTACAGTGCAGATTAAGTCCAATATTTCTTCAGTTTATTTCTGTCTGATCTGTCCATTGCTGAAAGTATTGAGGTCTCTAACTATTATTGCCTTAGAGTCTATCTCCCTCTGTAGCTCTGATAATATTTGCTTTCTATATCTGGGTGCTTCAATGTTTGGTGCATATATATATATTTAGAATTGTTATATCCTCTTGCTGAATTGACCGCTTTTTCATTATATAATGACCTTCATTGTCTCTTTTTACAGTTTTTGTCTTATAATTACTTTTATCTAATAAAAGTATATCTACTGCTACTCTTTTTTGGTTTTGATTTGCTTGGAATATTTTTTCTATCCCTTTATATTCAGTCTATGAAAATAGGTGAAGTGAGTTTATTGCAGACAACATCTAGTTTAGCCTTGTGTGGTTTTTTTTTTTTTTTTTTTTTGGCGTTTTATCCATTCAGCCAGTCTATGTATTTTGATTGGAGAACTGAATCCATGAACATTCAATGTCATTATTGGTAGGTGAAAACTACTGCCATGTTGTTATTTGATTTCTGGTTCTTTTGTGGCTTCTTTCTTTCTTTCTTTCTTTCTTTCTTTCTTTCTTTCTTTCTTTCCCTCCCTCCCTCCCTCCCTCCCTTCCTTCCTTCCTTATCTTCCTTTGTATAAAAGTGATTTTTCTCTGATTGTATGTTTTAATTTTTTGCTTTTCATTTTTTGTACGTGTTGTAGGTTTTTATTTTTTATTTTAGAGTACCACGAGGCTTGCAAAAAACATTTTATAACCAATATTTTAAACAGTTAAAACTTATCTCTGCTTACAAAAAAACAATAAACAAACAAGCAAACAGAAATCTAAAAGAATCTCTATACTTTACCTCTCTACCCCCACACCTTCTAACTCTCTGTTTTTTCCATTTATACCTTTATACTGTCTCCCTCTCA
>CAUYRT010000435.1:0-24231 GCA_963574885.1 Lepilemur ruficaudatus
AAGAGTTTATTGTTGTTCTTTTTATTTACTTTTTCTGATTGTATGAATTGAAATTAATTTCTACTATGAATCCTCATAAAATAAACATGATATGATGCATGGAACAATGCTTCTTGTAACATGTACAACATTAAAAAATGATACATTTGTAGGGGTCTTTCTTTTAACTCATATATTAGCCATAAACATTTAACGAGTAACTAATACTTTCCAGACACAGTGTACAAGATGGGGAAATATAATGTTGGTTAAGTTAAGGTCTTGATTTCAAAGAATACAGAATCTAGTCAAGGTGTTAAACTATAATGAATCTTGTGAATGAAGTGATTTAGGTATAATGACACAAATAACTATTGCATATAATGGATCCTGGGAGACAGGGAAATAGAGAGGGGATTTAAGAGCAGATTAGGGAGGGATTTCTGAAGAGCATGGGTTGGCTTTAAAAAATTAATAAGAAACATTCAATAATAACAAGATTTCGTGGGATATATGGAATTCATATCTGTTATGCAATACTCTGTGAATGTTATACACATAACTAATTTTTAAATAAAATTTGGCATCAGAGAGTTTGGTATTTTATTTTCTGGTGAAAATATGGAGTCAAAATATTTGCTTTCCCAGATGCTTTCTTCTTGCATCAAAACCGAGTAGGCAGATAATTCTGTCATGTTTACCTACAAATGAAGAAATAGACTATGGAAAAATATACTCACTTATTCATGCATTCTAAAGATATTTATTGAGCTCCACTAGGTGCTGTGACAAACCTCTATTGGAATATAAAAACCAAATGCATAAATTGAAAATGTAAATAAGATGAAGGGTGTCAGCCTGGAACCAAAATGACTGCAATAATTAAAAACAGATTCTGGGTTATAACCAGTAAAATTTTGACTATAGTTTGCATTGGTCACATCACTGAATTGCCACTCATTAAGAATAATAATAAAAAAATAGAACATATGCAAACTTAAGCAACCAGCATCATTACAAGTGAGAAAAGAACATCCCCCTAACAAATGACTCCAGACTCAAATGGTCAAAAAATAAATCTTTTGAATGGTCAACCATTCCAATTAGTTTCTTAAATGCATGACTCACTTGCTTAGATTTGGCACAAAAGTTTCACTAAATCGAAAATAAAGTTATTCATTAATGTATATTTCCCCTTACAGGAAAAACTAGAAAAATCCAGATTTTCTTTATATAATTGTGAAAGTGACATGATTATATCTGCAATTAGAAAAAGTTGTTTTAAAGTTGTCATAAAAGAAGTCTTAGGTCCTCTACTAGTGTCAATTTTAATTTTTTTGTGTTGATGTTAGCTATTTCAGACACTACTTTTTCTAAACTATGCTTTGGGCTCCAATTTGGAAATGAGGCATATGTGGCCGATTGCTCCTTGAGATAAGTGGTGGAGACGATGCTCTGAGTTTTGCCAACAATAACAGGGACAGCCATGTTGACAAACCTAAAGGAAATCTCTGAGCCCTCATCCTACTCCAACTCTTGGTGGTGCATTTGTGACTGCACCCAACACTCCTGGAATACTTCCTCCTCTAACATTTCCTTTTTGGTCTGTTTGTTTAATTTTTTTGTTTGTTTTTCATCTCTTCATCCTGGGCTCTAAATGCAGGAGTAACAAGGGCTTTGGTCTTTTTTCTTTGTCTTCTCTCTGTATCCTCACTTCTTACTCTCCAACTGATCTCATCTACTCCCATGGCTTTAAACATCACCCCACCTGAGAATTTCCAAGGTTTTTCCACCAATCTGGATTTCACTACTGAAATCCAAGATTCTCTTGTCCAAAAGAACCTCAGATTTAATAAGTTCAAATATAAACTTTTAATTCAAAATACACTTAACCTACTCTTTCCCTGGTCAAGTAGGTCATTATGTGGATTTCCATTGTGCCGTCTGACATGGCTATAAACCTTGACATCATCATGGTTGCTCTTACTCTTTCTTGTGGATAATCTTTCCTTAAATGTACCTTAGAATGATACACAAATGTGGCTACTTCTTATTACTCTCAATAACCTTCATGTTTCACCTGGAAATTTACAGTAGCATCTCAAATAGTTTACTTAAGGCCACCCTATCTCTTCCGTCTACATTATCCAAAGTGATGCTAATATAACATATATGCAATCATATCACTTCTCAAGCCTTCAACACACTATGATCTTGGTTCTGCATGATCCAGCTTCCAGCTGACTTTTTGACCACCTCTCTGATCACGTCCTACCTTAATCGTTCTAATCCAGCCACATCCTCCTTCTTCTTTTCCCTTCAACACACTCAGCTCAGGCCCTTTGAGTACGAATGTTCTGGTTAATAAGTTCTTCCCCATGTTTTCTCATTGTCTCCTCTTCAGTTTCTATAGCTCTTGGCACAAATATTCCCGCAGCAAAGAAACCTTTCCTGACCATTCCATATAAAACAGCATTCCTATTCTTACTTTCTATTATCACCTGATGGGTTTTATAAATTTATTTATCTCTTGTCTCCCACCATTAGTTGTGAGCTCCGTGAGAGTGAGAGCTTGGATTTTATTTACTGTTATGACCTAAGCACCTAGAATGGTGCACTAAGAAAAGAGAGTAGGCCCTAAAAACAAAACAAAATGAAACCTAATTCTTGAATCAATGAATTAATAAACTTGTACTCAAACTTAGGACAGACATTATCTGGCTCATCTTATTGCCTTTAGCCAGATTAGTCATATACAACAATATTTTTGCAAAATCTAACCAGGGTGGGAAGGATAAGGATGCCTGAATTTCCGATCTGAAGGAGTGGTGATGCAGGGTTAGCATATTACGGCTCACTGTTTGGGGTAGAAGCTTCATGGGGTGAAAGCCCACACTGACAAAACTCCAGAAGTGATTAATGTGGCTCACTTGTAGCTTACAACCAGCAATTTCTCATAGCTCTGGTAAGCAACCCTGCTGACTCTCAGGAATTATCCCAGTAAGTAATAAATCACAAAAGTAATTAAAATCCCCCTTTAGAGTTCAACAGACATCTTATATTCAACCCTACATCCAATTGTCTGGGAGAAATTATTGACTCAGATTTGGAATCAAAATAGTACAAAGCAACTCACATGAAATATTGTAAGATACGTTATTTTCATTTTTTTCTCTGTCCCATTTTCAGCTCCTATGTTCAAGAGTATGACCTTGACAAAGTATAACATAGAAAAATGTTGAGCATAGAATGACCGAGAAATAATCTACCCTCTTAATGTATAAATTTACCTCCTTAAAACTAGAAAATAAAATCTGATCTGAGTATCAGACTTATGATCGAGCCCATTGTCACCTTAGTCACAAATAAGCCATTGGAGAGGAAACATACGAACAGGGCTGATGTGTTTCATGATATTGGCTCTGATAAAGTCCACGAAGCACATCATTTGCTGGGATTCTAAAAGAAGAGCAATGATTTTCAAGTTTCCACTCTCAATTCACCTTGCTTCTGCTTTGTTCCTCCCAGTTTTCCCCACACAAACACTGCAAAATTCCAGGAATTATACACCTCCCCTTCCATCATCAGACCAATTGGCCTATACCTCTTCTGGAAGTATACACTTGCTTTGAAATTCTTCTTCTCCTTTGCTATATGGGATTGGTGAGGAGTTTCATTTGTTTGTTTGTTTGCCAGGAAAAAGAATTAGTTGGAAGTATAAGAAAAAAGAAGAAAAGCAGAGGAGGCAGCCATTGTAAGGGTACTGGGCACCTGAATGTTATGTGGAAGGGAAGGATTTGCCATAATACCTGGAAGTTAGGAAGTTTGCTGGGACCTTGCTTGTGGCAGTCCTTTTTATTGTACCCCTCATCAGTCTCAAGTTATGCAATATGCCAAGATGCCTGTAATCACAGTGTTCTCACCCCTGCCCTGAAAGAAGCCACTGGGCACAGATGTGTCGATCAATTGCCTCCCCCATCTTCTACCTATCGTCATCCTCCTCCGGCCCTCCCACACAAAAATAAGGAGAAAATTAGGGGAAATCTTTTATCATTCCAGATTCTCACTATAAAAATTGTGAAAGGATCAACTAAATAATGAATGAAAAAATACTCTTTGAGATGTTGGCGAAAAGTGCTTTGTTTATAGAAAGTACCGAGTCATGATTTTTTCCCCTACAAAACATGTGGCAGTGCCATAAAACACCCTAAGACATTTGTGAAAGTGTTTTTTATTTCTGTCCACCTCCCCGGGAATATTTTTAAATGCTTTAAACCTTTTTTGCTCTTTTTTATCTCTCCTTTTTCTTTCTATTTTGTCTATTGTAGTTCTGTCCTTTAGAATTCTCATTATAAGAAATTTCTTCCCAGTTTTCAGTTTAATGTCTAGGTCAATCAGACACTCTCAGGGTTAGAAAAAAAAAATTAGAGATCACCTAAAGTAGAGAAAAGTGAAAAAACAATATATGAATCCTTAAAATAAAAATTTATTATGTAATTGTTTATTATTCATACTGGAAAATAAAACCATTAAAAGGGTTAGAAGTAAATACTAGAGACTTCAGTATACATGCATGTAGAAAGTAAAACATGGCACATGCGGCTGGAAACAGCCAAACTGAAACAACTAGGCAGTTTCTAAAGTATATGATTTTTCTCCTCTAAAGAAATTGTCTCAAAAATTCATCCGCCTATCTTAAATCTATTCATTTTCTGGTTCTAAAGGGAAGTTCACAGCCTGAGTCGGCATGAAGAAAACGACCTCTGGGATTAAGTTGCTCATCTAATTTCCAGTATAGGCACAGGAAAAGGAAATTTGTTAAATAGCTCCTGGTGCTGTCTTAATTTGTCTCACACCAGGACTCTTGCTCTCAGAACATAACATCTACTATTCTCCTGGCTTATGAGGCCTGGGCCTGGGGAGGTAATGAAGCATGGTGAATTGGGCCACTTAGGGCATAATATGGAAGAGGAGGAGCAAAAAGGAAATCTTGGGAACGTTTCCATACAGTACTAATTATTTTTATTTGACATTGCCTGTGAGCCAATACATACTCATACATTAATCTATAGTTTGAACTCTTAGCAAGAATTTCTTCACGTTTATAAGTCTATTAGGCCTTTTGACTCAGATTCTATAAGATATTAATAAATTAATAATTTCTAGTTTACATTATATGCAAACATATATTATATATTATGTATTATATATTATATATAATTAAAATAATAATTCCTTTATTAGTAGAGGGACCACTCATATAATTTTACAAATTTCTTCATTAGTAGAGTATTTCTGAACATTCTAGGGCTCTAGGAGATCTAAGACCACATGTGAAAGAAAGTTTTTAGAATGCTCCCAATTATTGCCAGAATTGTTAACTTCATCTTATAGCCAGAAAAATTGAGGTTCACCTAGCTATTAAGGGGCAGATCCACAAATAACTGCACTGTGACTCCAAATCCATTGCTATTTCCACTATGCACATCTATATTCTTCAAGTGAAAAATTAACTATTATCTGAAAAATTATACCAAGCAATAATTTGCTAAGTTGCAGGAAGGTGATGATAGCAGTTGGTTGGCATCAACTGGGATTGAGACAACGTTGTACTAAAGAATTGATATGCAGTGGAATTAATGCTGACCTGCATATTTCCCACTCCTTGCTCTTTGGTTAATATGCTGTGTGGCAATGAAATAATTACTCAGCTTCTCTGGATGTGCATTTACTATTTTATCAAATCAATAAAAGTGTTGGCTTATAGTCATCAAATGCTAATGGTTTTGAGTACCCATTGTGAGTTGGGCACTATATTAGATGCTAAGATTAAAAATAGAATATAATGTGTCATGCCCTGAAAATGCTTTAAATCCTATTAGAGGAATTTGATTAGATGAATTCTGAAGCCCCTTTAGGTTTTATATTCTAGGGTCTGACAGAGTGTGAAAAACCACAATACAAGTTGTTCATCATTGGTGATCCAGATAGACTTCTGAAAATTTAGAGAAAATTTGATCAGAGGCATTGACACCAACAGAAAGCCCCCATATACATACACAAATAGCCACCTGGCATTGAGATCATTTCTCATGAGCAAATAATAGCTACTTTACCAAAGCAGATGATACAAGGAAAAATGGTCTGAAAGCATTGAAAACAAGCCGTGCAATGGACTTGGACTAAATGGAGAGGAAGGGGTCTTTTTGGCAGAAGCAACTAGATGACTCAGGCCAACATCCTTTAAGCTTGTTTTCATTATGAATTACTCTGCCACAGTTTTTGTCTTTCAATGAAGCAGTGTTTGGAGTTAGGAACAAGACTTTGTTTCCAAAACTCCAAACCGATCACCTAGCAGTTATGTATTTTATTTCCCTCCAGCCAGTTTCTACCAGGAAGGTTTCATTGTGCCCCCATGGGGACTGCACACAATTCAGCTCTTACACTGCAGGGAAGCAAAGCAGGATTTGAAGGCTGGGGAGGCTGTTTTTCTTAAAATTAAGGGAAGAATAGCGATATGTATATGTCTACATATAATGTGTGTGTGTATTTGTGTGTTTCAGCAATCAAAATAAAAACACTTGCGGAGGGGTTCAGAAACAAAGAAGGGTGAGAATGTGTAGCTGTTCTCACTAAGGGAAGACTTCTTTTGACAGATTTGAGCTAGCTCACTTATTTTCCCCTGGGGACAAAGTGGACTTCATAGATCACAGAATATCCAATGCTGTAGTGCATGCTCAGGCTTTGCCAATGCCAAGATCACAAAACTTCCAAATGCAGATGAGTCCAGTACCAAAAGGCAAGAGACATAACTGGTGAGTGCCTATGTATTTTGTTTAAAAGGAAAGGACTGCATACATAATGCTTTTAAATATTAGGATCACCATTCTAGAATACATATTTAATTCTATTTTCCCACAATGAATTTATATGAGTGTAATTAACAGCAATTTTTAACTATGGACGCACCATTCAATCTTATATAAAGGACAGAGCCTACTATTGGTAGCAAGTATAAGCACAGCTTCAGAAATAGGAGGCTCTGTCCTTTACATAGTGGTGGTTGACTGATATACCCATATTATGAAACCAGAATATTAGAGTTTAAATCAATCTAAATGATCTGCTTTATATGCATGTGAGAGAAATAAAACCAGAGTCTAGTTTAAAAAATTTAAAAATTGTAAAGAAATGGAGACACTTTGCATGATAATTCTAAAGTGAGAGGACATTTTTGTTCTTACATACACTATTTTAATCTTTAGTTTTGCATTTTCTTGTACTAATCAAACAATATTTTAAACCACACACACACAAAAAGAACAAAGAAAAAAAGAGGACTTGGAATTTTACAATTGTTTAATTAAAGAATGAAATCTGTTAATTTAATTTCTAAATGTCCATGGTCTTGTTTTGATTGAATTAGATGCCTGAAATACATGGTGATTGACCTTGGGGAAGATTATTGAATATGCTAATGGATAAACATTTGCTTAGCCCAGGTTTTACTCCTTACATAAAGCAAATATAATGACAAGGTCTTCCTGGAAAATTTTAGTAAATATAATGCTTTACATAAACAAAGTCTATCTGGGAAAAGTATTAACAGCTTTAGGTTAAGACTTTCTTTCTTCTGTTCATATGAGAAGTTTATGGAGCCAATTGTGTAAAAATAAGTGCCAGGATATAGTAAAAATTATTAGTTTCAAGGTTAATTTTTGCTTATGTTGATAGTTGTGCTGTGATTATATAAGATAATGTCACATATTAAAGCATTTAGGGTTAAAAAGGCATGGCTTATGCAACCTATTTTAAAGTGAAAAAACTATATGAAGAAGGAAAATGGAGGTGAGAGGGGGGAGAGAGAGAGAGAGAGAGAGAGAGAGAGAGAGAGAGATGGCGTAAAGGGAGAAAGAAGAAGAAAGAGAAACGGATAAAACCAATATGGATGAAGGGTATACAAGAGTTTGAAGTCTTAACAAAACTTATGAACTCATGCAGATTCTTCCTATGCAAATTTATTACAAAATACTTTTCTGGGAAAAAATGGAGTACCAAACTGACACCTATTAAGAATATCAATCATACATATTCTTTGTTTTCTTCAGCTCTTTGTAACTAATGTTGATCAATAGTATCTCATTCTACTAGTGTTCTAGAAGAAAAGTTGCACATTCACTGTCTCTCTTGGTGCTCCTGATTCAATGTCAGAAATATAGACTGAAAACTCCTTTATTTTCTACCATCTGTAGTTTTCATATAGCATGTGAACTTCACGCTGCATGCAAACCAGGGAAGGAGGACATGTTGCTTTTAGGGACGTGTGTGTGTGTGTGTGTGTGTGTGTGTGTGTGTGTGTGTGTGTGAATTGCTTTTGAGAACTGTTTGGATCAGTGTATAGTAGAAATAATCTTGTAGGCTTTAGAAGACTTGCAATTTATGCCTATCTCTCTGTCAATCTAGCTGAACAGTTTACACCAGTGATCTAACCTTTTTGAGATGATGTTTCCCTAATCATCAAATGGGTTGTCTGAATCAGCGCTGAGCAAGAGAACACTTGTGCTACAGTAAATACTCTATAATCTGCCTTGTCCACAATGACAACAACTGGTCATGTCATTATTGAACACTTGAAATGTGGTTAATGGGACTAAAGAAAATAATCTTTGATTTTATTTAATTGCAATTAAATTAAAATAGTCACACATAGGTGGTGGCTACCATGTTGAAGAGCATAGGACTAGGTCATTTAGATTTTTAATATTGACAAATCTGTGTTCAAATTCTATTAATATCTCTATGACTTGATTATAAAACATTGATCAAGATGAAAGAGATGATTTAAATTTCCTCTCTTATATCCATTTATCTATTTACCTAAACATAGTCATGTGTCAGTAAATTCAGTGGTTCAGAGGCAAATGGGAGTTTCCCAAAGATTTGGCTTATATTATTTTAATTTTCTCTAATTCTGGCTCGTGTTATTCCTGAAAATAGCACAGTGTTTTGGCAGATAAGCTATTTAGTGTTTTCATTGACTGTTGAGGAAGACCTGGGCCTTCCAAATTCCCTTCCCTTTCCTATGAAAACCTGAAGGACCACCCAGCCAATCCTGAAATGCACAAAGCATGCACATTTCTTTCTTTTTTTTTTTTTTTTGAGACAGAGTCTAACTCTGTTGCCCGGGCTAGACTGAGTGCCGTGGCGTCAGCTTAGCTCACAGCAACCTCAAACTCCTGGGCTCAAGCGATCCTTCTGCCTCAGCCTCCCGAGTAGCTGGGACTACAGGCACGCGCCACCATGCCCAGCTAATTTTTTTTCTATATATATCTTTAGTTGGCCAATTAATTTCTTTCTTTCTATTTATAGTAGAGACGGGGTCTCACTCTTGCTCAGGCTGGTTTCGAACTCCTGACCTTGAGTGATCCGCCCGCCTCGTGGCCCAGCCTTTTTGATTGCCCATCCCATTCCTGGAACCACAGCTTCCTGCAGACAAAACTGTGTATGAGGAGGCTTCCGTGGTTTGATTGTGTGTCACTATAATTGTTCTATTTCCGCAGTAAATTTTGTGTTGGGAACCCATTCTCCTTTACGCACCCTTCCCTTCCTTTCAACTGTAACCCCGCTCCATGATCCCAAAGCTCTCATGTTGCCTCCAGCAACCTCTAAATTATGTTTTTTCCTAACCTTCCATTCCTACTCAAAGTCTGTGGCCCGATGTCCTGTTTCCTCAAGGCCTGTGAGAGTGAGGGACTCTTCAAGGGGACAGATTCCTGCCACCAATGGGTAATGGCCTGATCCATTGCTCTTCTTAATCCCCCCCTTTTTTCTCTCTCTCTTTTTTTATTTTTAGGGAAGTCTAAGATTCGATTTATTCCCCTTTTACTTCGAACCAAGATCATCACTTTCTTAACTGAAGGTGTGAGCAGGTCAAATCCTTGTCTTTATGGAGCCCAAGAAACACTGATGATGGGAGTGGGTTCTAACGATTAGCAAATACTTACCGAGTGCTGTGTTAGGGTCTGACGGACATATAAGGATCAATCAAAAGTACTTCTTCCTCTCCAGGACCTTTATGAGGACGTGAGTCACGACTCCTAATCAATAACGGTATGGCAATTACACAACACCGCAAGAGACTTCACATCTAGTTACTTGCCAAACCAATGACGGTAACAAGTGCTATGGAATTTAAATCAGATCGTGTGTATAACGCACTCTGTATTGGGACTGACACATAGTAGGATCACTCAGTAATGTTAATTCTTGCTTCGAAAGGAGGGAGAGATTTTTTTGGATCTCCACAGAAGAGGGATCCCTCTTGAATGTTCTGGAAAGCACACTCAACTTACGAAGAAACTTTCAACTCCACAATGGTACCCATTTGCACTCAGGATTGATTTCTATTTAGAAATGATTATTCTCTTTGCAGGTCTCCCAGAACCAAGCTTACCCACACTTTTGTTTTTTGAACTTGCTGTGTGCACATAGGAGCGAGGCATTCAGTATCAGAACAGGAAGAGACTGCAGAAGTTACGTAGCTCTTCCCACATCTCACAGGTGGGGGAACTGAGGCCAGAAAAGGACATGACCAGGGGCGCTCAGAGCCACGATCAGAACAGAGGCCTCTAATGTCCATCCCAATACTTTAAAAAATAAATATACTTAAAATAACTGTGGGTTATTTTCATTATTTAAATATTAAACAAATGAAAGTAGCTTTTAAAAAATTATCAAGGTAAATTGTGCTTATTACACATCTATGGAAAGGTATAGAAAACAAGAGGAAAATTGCCCTTCATTCACTATCTGGAGAAAACATCACTGTTAACATTGTGACAAATGTTTCCTAGGCTTTACATACACACGTGCACACACACATGCACACACATGCACAAGAGTGCATCTTGTTTACGTTGGTTTAGCCTTGGTTTAGCCTCCTGGTGACCCCCACTATGCTGAGTCTTCCACTTCTCAGGCCCAGGCGGATTCTCCCTTCTAGGTCTACGGTTGACCCTGACTCAGTTAGAGCCAGTGAGCGCCCGGGGGCTCTTTTGACCTGGGATTTGGAGATGAGGGATGCAAAGTTTGGAGCCAGGTCTGGAGATGCTCAGGTCGGTCACCATGTGGCCACACTGAGACAGCCTGTCCAGGTGTGCAGAGTGAACAGAACTGAGTGACACACCACCCCTCCCACACGCTCCCACCAGAGTTACCCAAATAAGTTTCATCCTTTAAAGTAGCTAGTTGGCCATTATCAGTGGATCCAATTCTGCACCAAGTCATTTAACCTCTAAGCCCAGTTTCTTCATCTGCAAAATGGGATAATACTTGGGGCATTATGGTGAGGATAATATACTACTACTACTAACAAAAATAATAAAATTTACAGCTGCCTCTATTAACTGCTTGCTAGATGTCAGGGCTCTGCGAAACAGTTGACTATATCATTTCATTTAGTCTTTGCACCCACAGAGAGTGGAAGGAAGGCTGTGCTTATGACTGCCTGCGTAATGGTGGAGGACTAACACGCAGCATCGGATCCCAGCTGCCCTAATTCCTGCTGCGGTCATTTTTCCAACTGATTGCTTCTGCCTCTTTCAACATTTGGTGAGCAGTCCTTGGAGCTTTCCAGAGCCTCTTGGCTGGGAGCTACCTTTGCCCTCTACAGGGGATAGGACGCTGGTTCCAAACGGGAGAGTGGGAAGCTTCTGCCAGGCTGTGGCAGGAGAGGGTTGGGACACTGGCCAGAGCCCTCTCTGTCTGCAGAGCCCCCCTTCCTGGCTGTGTGCCCCAGTGTTCCCTAGGTAACCGCGGGGGATGCGGCACAGATTTATGGGCTTGCTGCTCCCAAGCAAGTACCTGACGTGTTCTGTCCGAGAGCGATGGTGTCTGACTCCCAGATGACTCATGGGGAGGGAAGCAGACACACACCGGCGGCATAGGAGGAAGGAAAACCCCTATGTTCTCACCTCCCACAAGCAAAGGGACCCAGAGGGAATGTCTCCCTTGCACACTCTGTTTAAAAGGCAAGTGTTTTCCCTACTTTCTAGATGGGGAAATGGAGGCTGTATCTTACCTGCTCCTTCACTGATTCCATGAACATTGGTTAAGCAATGGCTTTGCGCCAGACATTGTGTGAGATTGTGTGGGAGACACAGACTTGGGAAAAACACAGACTCTACCATCAACAGCGCCGTGGACTAAGTCGGAGTATAAGACCTGGCAGCAGGGGCCTGTCACCCAGGGTGGGACTCAAAGTGTGGGACGGCCCCAAGAGTACATGTCAGTCGTTTCTGTTTGAATAGGCTCAACTTTACTTCACTGCAAACATTCTCTCTCTTTCTTTTTAAGTGTGGTGAAAAACACAGAACATCAATTTACTGTCTTTGTAGTTTGTAAGTTACGGTACAGCATTGTTATCTGCACGCACATTGTTGTGGGCGGATCTCTAGAAATTTTCGGTGGGAATAGAAACATCGCTTCCCCACTTGCCCTCCCTCCAGCCCCTGGAAACCACCATTCTCCTTCATGTTTCTATGAATTCGCCTACTTAGATGCCTCATGTAAGTGGAATCAAGTAACCTTTGTCTTTTTGTGACTAACTTATTCACTTAGCACAATGCTGTCGAGATTCATCCGTGTCATAGCGTGTGTCAGAATTTCCTTCCTTTTTAAGGCTGAATAATATTCCATTGTATGTATATACCACATTTTCTTCATCCACTCATCTGTCGATGGACAGTTAGGTTGCTTTCACAACTTGGCTGTTGTGAATCATGCTACAGGGAACGTGGGTGCATAAATATCTCTTCAAGATCCCATTTTCAGTATATACTCAGGAGTGGGATTGCTGGATCCTATGGTAGTTCTAGTTTTAATTTTTTGAGGACCTTCCGCACTGTTTTCCACAGCAGCTGCACCATTTTGCGATCCCACCGACAGTGTGCAAGGGTTCCAATTTCTCCACAACCTCACCAACGCTTGTTATTTTCTGTTCTTTTTTTTGGCAGTGACTACCCTAGTGAGTGTGAGGTGATACCTCCTGGTTTTGATTTGCATTTCCCTGATAATTCATGATGTTGAGCATCTTTTCATATGCTCTTTGGCCATTTGTATATCTTCTTTGGAGAAATGTCTACTCTTTTGCCTGTTTCTTCATCAGGTTGTCACCACAAGCGTTCTTTGAACATCTACTTCTAGGTGCTGAGGAGAGCAGAGACAACAGCAAACCCCTCAAGAAGCTTTCGGGAAGGCTTTCGGGATTTTTCTCAAGGTAATAGATCTGGTTAGTGATAAGAAATTTGACCCATACAGAATTGAACTTACATCTTATAACAGGTTCATCAGTTCATGCTGGTATTCAGGAAGTCTTTTTTTTTTAAGTATTGATCCTAGCAGGATTCCGTTTGGCATGCATGGCTGCACTGGAGCAATGTGTGATGCACCTGCTGAGAAGTCCCTTCACTGATCCCTGTGCCTTCATCCTCTGAGGAGGGTGACCACATCACTCTCAGGCAGAAGGGAGGAAAATGGGAATTCTCTGGGTTCTTCAAGAGAGTGAACTGTCTTTAGTCTTCACTCCTTGGGAGCTTGTTGGGATTACACCCATTTAACGTAACGAATAGTTCTAAATTAATGTGCCTACTTAAAAATAACACCGATGTGCCCATACGCAGGTTTTCCCCTTCGGAGCAGTCACCTCAGAAGGTGATAAGCTTGTTTTTAAAATCCACTTAAAGCCAGGCGCAGTGGCTCACACCTGTAGTCCTAACACTCTGGGAGGCTGAGGTGGGCGAATCGCTCAAAGATCAGGAGTTCGAAACCAGCCTAAGCAAGAGTGAGACCCCATCTCTACTAAAAATACAAAGAAATTAATTGGCCAACTACAAATATATAGAAAAAATTAGCCAGGCATGGTGATGCATGCCTGTAGTCCCAGCTACTTGGGAAGCTGAGGCAGAAGGGTGGCTCGAGCCCAGGAGTTTGAGGTTGCTGTGAGCTAGGTTGATGCCACAGCACTCTAGCCTGGGCAACAAAGTGAGACTCTGTCTCAAAAAAAAAAAAAAAAAATCCACGTAAAACTATTTTTTCTCTTCCTTTGATACTGCTCTCAAACCAGTGCACATTCTTGTGGCCGCCACGGTGGAGCCAAACACTCATTCTCTGAGAACAGGTGTGATTTTGAGGAGCAGCCAACAGTCCTTGTGAAGACACCACGTGCTGGTCCTTAGCCTGTCTGTCCCAGGTCCCTTCCGTGGGCTCCCTTCGCACTACTTTGTGTGACCGGGGCCCGTCCCTTACCCTCCGGGTTCCTCTGTCATCTTGCTGCCAGATAAGTTTGGTCAGTATGGGGCATGGCAGCGGGGAAAGAGACAGAAGTGAGGACATTTCTCTCTCTCTCTTTTTCTCTGACTCTCACTTCTCCCTCAGGGTCTAGTAGTACAAACATATCTACAAAAAAATCAATGGCTTGCTACATATCAGCTCAACTTGCCATAAATAGAGTAGAAAAGAGATTCTATTTACAATAGCAACCAAATATATAACGTCCAGGAAAACTGTAACAGGAAATGTACAGGGCAGGGCCTGTATAAAGAAAAGGACGCAACTTTGCTGAAGGGCATAAAAGCGGAGCTGAGTAAACAGAAAGACCTGTTCCCCGTCTGGGATGCTGTGATGCTGTCGACGCCCCACAATTTCATCCATTAATTTCATGCAATTCCATCGAAAATATCAATGGGATTTGGAGGGAGCTTAATGAAATGATTCCAAAGTGCTTCCGAGAGAATAAATGCTTAAGAATGGCCAAAAAATTTTAGGAAAAAAGAGAGTTAGGTGGAGGGAATTTCCCTACCAGAGTGAAAGGCTTGGTAATGTGGCTGCAGGCAAAGCAGGGTGCCACTGGCAGAGGGTTAGGCTGGCAGATTATTGGAATGGCACAGACCAACTAAACCAGATCCAACTACGTATGAGAATTAATATGTTGATAAAGGCATTTGTGAAGAATGGAAATGTCACCATTATTGACATTTTAATTGGATATTTGGGGGAAAAAAATTAGAGCCCTCCTTCCCACCTTACGTACACTATAAATTCCAGATGAATCTCTCAGCAGAGATTTCAGGGATCCTGTGGTCTACACAGCTCATTTCACAGGCTATAAAACTGAGGTCCAGAAAGGGGAAAGAGCTTTCCCTGGGACACACAACAAATTAATAGCAGGGCTAAGGGTTCTTCACCTCCTAATTGGAGATCTTTGCACTGAAGTAGCTATCCTTTGAGTCCCATCTTTACAGTCCACTCATTATCTCCTTCGTCAGTTTTCATTTCCACGAGGGATCATAGGAGCTGGGCTGACAGGTACAGTTGTGCAGGTTATGGACTGCAGAATTTCAGGAGTTTCCATTTACATCAAAATCTATATGAATGGAAACCTGTGGAGTGATGCAGAGTACAACCTGTATGGGCATACTTAGGAGTCCTGCTCAGGACGATGCCTCTGGAATTCATTCAACAAGGATGGACATATTTGTTACATGTAGGGACACTTCTTCCTCCAGTACCCATGACAGGCGTTGCCTCTTTGCCACTGAGCCCAGACTTAATCTCAGAATCTTTCTCAACCCAATCCTTTAGGTTTTTACTAGCATTTTGTTTGGTTTTGTTTTTTAGGTAGGGTCTCACTCTGTTGCCCAGACTGGAGTGCTTGAAGTGCAGTGGCAGGATCATAGCTCATTGCAGCCTTGAACTCCTGGGCCCAAGTGATCCTCCTGCCTCAGCCTCCCCAGTAGCTGGGACTACAAGTCTGCCACCACGTGTGGCCCCACCGGGTTTTAATTGTAGCTGGCACTTGAGCTGAAATCAATTTGCTTTCCTGTTTTAGGTGAGTAGTTCAAATCTGTCCGCAGAATGATCCGTCTCCCAAGTCTCTACCGTAGCTTCTGTGCATTAATACTAACATCGGATGGGGACAAAACCTCCAAACAAAACAATCAATACTTCCATGGTAACTTCATAGGCTGTTTTAAGGATTAAATGTGGTAATACACATAAAACTCTTACATAGTGACTGGCATCTTGCTAATGGCCTATCATTAGTATTTTAAAGCAACAATAAAATATTTAAAAATCACCTTGTTGGAATCTAGAAACAGGTGTTCCTTGTGCCAACAACCCTCTGTCTGTATTCTCAATCTGGCTCCTAGGTTACAAACACAAATTGGAGATATCAATTGCTGAATATTGTTGAGAATTAGATGCTGATCAGAGTTTCAGTTGTGAAACACCACACACACACACACACACACACACACACACACACACACACACACTCACCCCTTCTGGGAGTTGATTTCTGTGATCCAGGAGCTTTTAAAATCCAGGGAGGGATGTTTCTCTCTGCCTTCATGCCTATGGCTATCTCCTGACACTCTCTCTCTCTCTCTCTCTCTCATTCTCTCTTTCCGTCTCTCCTGCTCTGTGTTCATAGGAAACCAGTGAACTTGTAGGGTTGTAGTGGTGGCCAGGGACAGGAGGAGCTGTCCTTCAGTGGTCCTTCGGTGGTTCCCACTGGCATTTCAGAAGCAACCAGACACATTTGGCAGGATCATGCTGCCAGCACAACTGGTTTCCTTAAGTGGACTCATCAGCCGAGCCAGCAGGGACCCCATAGACCAGCCTTGCCCAGGGCTTCTCTGCCCGTGGTCTGCCTGCCCGGCCAGGCGGAGTGAGGCAGAGGAAGGGAGGGAAGGAGGGAGGGAGCAGGAAGTGGCGGGAGCACTATTAGCTTCATGGCGTTGGACTTGGGAGCTGCATCAGCCCCTGAGATCCCTGTCATACCAGCCTCTGGCAGGGACATTTCTGTACAGGGGTTAGTGTCCTGTGTCCTCACATTGCTGTTGGGACTTTTATAAATGGATGAGGAAGAGATAGCCAAACTCTTTAGATATCTCCTTGGATCAGAATGACAGAGAGTGTCCCCTCAGGAAGGGACTATCAAGATCATGTGACCCAAGGGGAAAGGAATTCCTCTAAAACTGATTTATGTGATTAATTGTACACCTCGGTAAATTCACTGAAAATCATTTAATTGTACACTTAAAATGGAGTAAAGGCATGATATGTAAAGTATACTTCAATAAAGAAAAAAAAGTTATAAAAAAAAAAGATCATGTGACCCAGACCCTTCATTTTATAAATGAAGGTGCTGGGAGTCTGGAAGAAAAATCTTGACCCAAATGTTTACCAACAAGGACAGGCCTGGGTGCTTTTGGAGACCCAGGCAGGACAACTCTGTGGGAGGTTAGTAGTTGGCACTTGAACTTGAATAGAGGTGGGCAGGGACTTCAGGACCATTGGAAGACCATTTAGAAGAGACATTCTGGAAGTGGGGAAATTTTACAAGTCATTCCACTTAAAAGGCTACCTGCTTGACATCCACGGGTGGGGCCTGTCCTGAACACAGCCAGATCAGTTAGTGGAGGAGGCAGAGGAATCTAGGGAAATAGTCCCTGCATCCAAAAAGCTACACTTTCCTCCCAGCTCTGTCACCTCCTTGCTGTGTGACTTTGGGTCAGTTACTTGGTTGTCTGAGCCTTGATTTCCTCCTCTGTTGCATGGAGATAAAGCCATTGACAATCGTCTTCAAAGGGTTGCTGGGGAGAAGAAAGAAAGAGAAAAGATATGCAGGTAATTTTCCAATTGTCCCATATTATAGAAATAATTATGTGGTACTCGGGCAGAATTTGGTTACACGGAGCTGTTTTACCACTCCCGTATGCTGGGCTTTTGCATGTGAGCTCATTAAACGTGTATAACAATCTGTGTCTTTCTGACTTGGTGACTTGGAGAAATAAGATGTTTTTTCTCCCCTGAGCTGGGCAGGACTATCCGTCCTTGAGCATTTTGTCAAGGGGGTTGTCACATTCGAGATTCCAGTGGAGCGGGGCTAATGAGGATGTCACCCTGAGATGATCACGTCCTAGAACAAGAATGGATTTGACACAGGACCTACAGGCTCTTGTACGTGCAGTTGGTTTTGCCTCATATATTTTGTTTCCAAACCATGAGAAACAGGGGACAGCTGTGTCCCTACTCTTCCTCTCCACTCTTCCACATCCATGTTCACCGAACAATAGCTCTGTAAATGTCGCCTCTCTTCCCTGAGCACACTCTTTCCTTCTGAGTCAGGGGAGCACTTGAGAATCCTGGGAACACATTTAGTCACTTACATTAGTCAGTGCCATCAGTCTCCGGGGGATTGACACAGAGCTGGGGATCACAGCAAGCACACTTGTGGAAGCACATCACCCAAAAGATGACTCCTTTCAGGCTCAGATTTGGTTTTAAGTCCAATGCTTTAAAAATGTTAAGTGTAACTAAATTGAGTTTGAGTAACTGAATTTTAAAGTGTCCTTTCTTCTTCCTTCGCCTGCTATTGGTAGCTTGTTTATTTATTTATTTTTAACAGAAGAAAGTCTCACTTAAAATTCATATTCTTTTGAATTCTAGAAAATAGAATTACAAGACCTTCGTTCTGCTTAATTTTCAAGTAACAGGACTGTCATTCACTGGCTCAATGAATGTTCACTGAGATCCTTCTCCCAGGTCCTGGGGATACCAGATTTGTGGGTGGGTACCCATCTAGCCTTTCATCCATTCATTCACCAGTGAGTGTTCATTGAGTATCCACTGCAGGGGTCAGGCAGTGCCCTATGGGAAGGGGACACAGAGTTGAAAGAAACAGGAAAAATCCTTGCTTTCATAGCCCCTATAGTCTGTTGGGTGTGTTATAATAAATAAATAAATAGGAGCTCATGGCTTGGTGGGTGAGGCAGATGTAGCCACAACTGCAAACCAGTGCGCGGGGCCCTTGATACAGCTGTGTCACAGAGAGCTCTGCAAGGCCAAAGGGAGGGTGGGAATGAGCTTAAGGAAGTCCGGGGCTGTAAATACTGAGCGAGCTTTGGAGCCCTGAGACCTGAGTTTGAGTTTTGACTTGCCGCTTGCAGTTATGCGACTTTGCCTCGTGCCTTTGCCTGTAAAGGACCCTGCACGGGGCTTCGGGTGAGTGTCCGTTTAACCTGAGGTTGCTCTAGCCCTACCTCACGCACAATCACGTTACCCTCTTTTACTGTCTTCACTGCTTGTATCACTAACAAAAATTAACTTGGTGACAGCCCGTCTCCGTAATTCTGAAATTCCAAACACCCTGATGATGGAATGTTAAAAAAAAGGTTTGGCACACATCGGTTAATTTTTGATATAAATTTGTAGTTTTGTAGCAAAATCTGACCTTAACTCATGTGAAACTATCTGCTTTCTTAATTTATCCCTCTTAGTGTAGATATTTATATGTGTGGCTATGGAACTATTAATGCGTTTGACTGTGATGTGCTGGTTCAGAGTCTATAGGGTCTATTAGATGGGATTTCAACTGCACTGCCTCTCTAAAATGGGAAAAATTCTCTGTCCTCCAAAACATCTGGTGACAAGGGTTTCAGATAAAGATTGCAGATTCTTAATGGTGTGTATTCCTAAGCAGCACGTGCACACTAAGAGGGCAGGGGTCTCGTTTGTTTTATTTTACACTGTAGTTCCAGGCCCCTGCAGAGCTGGCACACAGTAGGCACTTAGTAGACGTGAATGAAGCCATCGAATGGGTATCTCCCTGTGGGCCACCGCAGCGTGGCTGTGGTGAAGGGCTTCCTGGCAGTTCAGTGAGGTGTGGCTATAGATTGGCCTCTTGCACCCATAGGTGGCTAGCTATTTCAGCCATGTGAGGGTCCAGCTACCTTCGAGCTTGGCTCCCAGAACGATCAGGTTCACTTGGGGTAGTCCAGACTGGATATGGCCTTCCAGAGAGGCCTTTCCCATCTGGTCCCCTGTGGCCTCTTAAACTCCCAGAATCTGGTGCAGATTCAATGCCTGTGAGGCTATTTGAACTGTGCAGGAAACTTGCAATCCCCACTTTGCTTCCTGACCCACCAGTGCAGTCCCCAAATCACTGGACTGATATTTCCAAAAGCCTTTTGATGACATTTGAGCCCCTGACTGTCTGCTCACCTTCCTCTGACGGCACCAGCCCCTCTACTCCTTTTGACACAACGCAGCATCTTGCATGTAGCAGGGACCAGGGAAATATTTACTGAATGACTGAATGGATGAATGAATGAAATCAAGAGTGAACTGCATCTTTCTAGACATTTGGTTCTTCTTCCTGGTTTAGTGCAACTCCCAGTGTTCATCTGTGAGGGCTGTGTCCTGCTCTCTATTTTGTCTCGTGATGTACTCAACCATCATTCTTGGCTTCCCAGGCTCCAGTGGCCTCATTCTCATCTGCGTTCCCATTGGGCATTGCCCGATCACTCCCTATGGGTGGTGTGGAAGCTTATGATCTCATTTCTTTGTTTCGTTTCCTCATTACAGATAGATGAATCAACTCATCCAAGGTCTGGCAGAGCTGTGGTTCAAACCTGGGCCTGATTGGTCCTTCTTGACATCCTTTCTACATAGCCAGGGCCTGTTAGAGCCTCTCCATTGTCTTCCTTTGAGTTGGCTCCACAGATTATCAAGATATACTAAATCCTTAGCTTGGCCTGATGGATGCCTGGCACAAACCCCTCAGGTCACCAAAGTCACAGGAGTGACCAGTAGGCGGCTCTATGGCTTTGTTGTGAATGTGTCTGGAATTCCACAGAGCTGTTTTCAGTCCCAGTTCTGGCAGCATCTACCTCAAAAAATATAAGCTCCAAGAGATGAGACCATAGTAGATACTCAATATCATGTGTATTTAATTAATTCCATTAAATAATACTCATAGAGCTCAGTGACTGGGACAAACCAAGCATCTCCAAAGGACAGCTGTTATTTTGATTTTCCACCAAATTTCAAATTTCAGCATTGATAACTCAAGCTTTTTGGCAAGTGTAAGTTCTTCCTACTCTACGGTCATGGTCGAAACTTACAGCAATTCTTCCCCACCAAAATCGGGGCCTAGAATCTCTGTGCTGGTCGAGCAGTCTAGAGTTTGTACCCAATGCTGGCTTCCCCAACACTACTCTGCCCTTGTCGCATGGCAGATCAGGCTTGGCCTACAGCCAAAACCTGAGGGAGCCGGGCTGCAGCGGGTGTTAGGAAAATTCTCAGCAATGAATCACTGATGCTTTGCCCGAGGGTTAAAATCACAGCCAATTTATTTGGTGTCTTTCTGACTCCAAATTATCCAGCCCCTGCAGGATCCTTAGCTTGGGAACATTAACGCAAGTTTGCCGGAGCCTCCCCTTCCTGACTGTGCCGGCCACCTCTCACCTGGAGCCCTCCCACCCCAGCAGGCTGTTGGGTGTTGGAACCTGTGTGACCATCAGCCCCTGAGGGGCTGGGCCTTATGGTATAATTCAAGGAGGCAGAAGTTGAGCTGGGCAAGTGTGGGGTGAGCAGATTTCTGAGCCACATTTGTAGTTTTAATTTATTTACTCTTTTCATCAGAAAAGGCATCTTGGAGCGTACTGATTAAACGAGGCTGTGAAAGCAGACGCGCAGCGTGAACCATAATATGAGCAGCGTATAGCTCTGAGCGGTTACTGAAATTAGCATCACTGGGCCAATGTTTGGAGCAGGGAGCCCTTTTGAGTTGACATTTGCATTTGTTTATTTGTTTTTCTTGAGAAGAAGGAGCCAGAAGAGAATCTGGGAGTCACGGAGCATAGCTCCCCTCTTAGGAGGTGGGTGGGTGTAGAATATTCTGGACTCACTGAGGGGATATACTCACTCAGAAGGGCAGGTGCAGAGTGAGCTGCCGCATGATCCAAGGACAATGAGTTCAAAGAGGTCTTTTTAACCCGGAATTACTGAAGGTGACTGTGACAGAAAGTATTTTCCCAAGATGGCCACATCAATAGATTTCCCCTCCGACAGGTTTGTCTTACAAGGTGACACTGACATTCCTCCTTTGAGAGTCAGAGGTCTCTGTTTCCTCCCCTTGAAATGGGGCTGCAGTTTTTTCTCCTACAAAATGAATGAGTTCAATCAGGAGGGTGATTCTCAACCTACTTCTTATTTTTTTTTAATCCCCAAACCCTCGTTGGCACCTTCACCAAAACTCTAGGGCTGCAAGGAGCATAGTTATAACTCCGCATTACATGACTTCTATATATTCCATTTCAATCCATGGAGGACTAATAAGTAGGTGATCCAAAGCCAATCAAATATGGTACCCATGCATTGCTCAGCTGATAATCTGCACATGGCCTTACTTATTTTGGAGATCTGGGTGAAAATGTCCCCAAAATTATGCCAAATAAGACATGCATATTTTAGTCAACTGAATACACCACACTCAAAGGTAGATGTAAACAGTATCCCAGGGAGATATTTGAATAAGTATCATTCAAGTCTTTTCTACGTCCACCTGCTAAGATCATTATATTGATAATAGCATTGAACACTGAGGCTAAGTTATCCTGTAACCAGCATTCCCCCTTGAAATTAACCACATCTGTTTTGGTTCCTCTTTTCTACCTGCATATGTAGCCTGACTAATTGGCTCTACTGAGCTGAGGTGGGTGGTCACCATTAACACAACTTGATACAATGGGAAATAATCTTTGAAGCCAGACACAGAACAGCCACTTGATCGTTTGGATAAAGTTCAAGTATACTAAATTGTGGTTTCATTAAGGAGGGAAGAAACATGGGAGCATGTGGCAGCATAGAGTCAGAGCGTCTCTTCAAAAGAGGCTGAGACCTGTCTCGAAATGCCATTAAGAAGGAGAAACTTTGACTATGAGAATTAACACATGTTCTCAATCCACTCAATTTTGCATTGTCATCATCTTTGCAGCCAATATCATTACTTTGAAGACATTGAGCCAAGTATTATGCTCATGACACCCAATCCCCACAACCATCCTGCTGTTAGTTTTTACAGAGGGGAAACTTGGTTCAGGGAAAGTTCCATTACCTTTTTGCATTCATCAGCTAGCATGTAACTAAACTGGGAGCCAAATCTACATCTGCTTAATTATAAGACCATCCTTATAACTCTGACACCCTAATGCCTTCTCTTTCCTAGAACCACACAGTGAGGGTGGGCTCCCCATTCTTGTTTGTCGTATTAGCATGATGGCGTTGCCATCACCAATCTGTCCCCTCACTCATGGACAATCCAAGCCCCATAAGTCCCTATGGTGGAACTCCCTGTGACTCATTCTCAGTTTGAGGCAGCTCCAAGTGCTTTTCTTCTTCCTATGCCTGGGACTGCTGGGCACTGTTGAGTTGTCACCTGGCTTGGGAGACTCCCTGAATCAAGATTAAAATTAATTAGCATGGGAAACCTGCCAACTCATTTTCCACGCCCCCAGCAGACAGCCTAATTTCCTGGCTGGTGAGAACTCTTCACTGGCAATGATCTTGCTTCTGTCATGGAAGATTTTGTAGGAGAACCACATGTCTCTCTTTGATGGCTGCAAAAAGTTAATTAATGAGCTGAAAATGCAGAAATGAAGAAGGAGGTGGAAGGGAGATGAGCATAGAGAGCCAGAGAATGTGGTCAATGGTTGGAGAGAAGGACCAGCCATTTAAGGGTCCCAGGAGAAAGGATGCCTTGGCTAAAGGTGGTGGGGGTGACCACATTGGCTCCTGATCTCCGAAATCATCACCATTACTGGAGCACTGAAAGAGAAGTGGACCACAGTTTCAATCTCTAAATGATACTGACTTATGGTGCTTTTTGGAGCAAGTTTTTCTCTTTTCTGGATCTCACAGTATGGAGGTTAAACATATAGACCCTAGAGTCACGCTGCTTATATTTTGAATCTAGCTTCTACCATTTAGCAACTGATTCTGAGCAAATTATTTAATCTCTCCAAGACTTAGTTTTTTTAATTGTAGAATGGGGATACCAATAGTATAAAATTCATCTCTGGAAGTTGTCACAAGTGTTAAGTGCAAAAATGCTTGTAGGGTACCAAGCACAGAAGCTAGCATGTGGTAAGCATTGTCAAACTTGGGATGTTTTTGGCTGCAACTCCTCAAACCACTACCTCAAAGGGTACAAGACCCGAAGAATGGGCCCCACTTGTACTCACCATCAAATTGGTATTGACTGATTAACACTATGGTGCTCAAAGGGTGGGAGCGAACACTGGGGAATTGGGGGGTGGGGCGTAGACCCAAGTATGAGCGACGTGGGGGGACACTGTGGAGGGGTGGGATATGCTTGAAAAGCAGTTGGGGAGCAGAAGTTGGGGT
>CAUYRT010000437.1:0-16848 GCA_963574885.1 Lepilemur ruficaudatus
CCCATTCAGTATAATGTTATCTGTGGTTTTGTCATATTTGGCCTTTATTGTTTGGAGGTATATTTCCTCTATACCTAATTTGTTGAGTTTTTATCATCAAGGGATACTGAATTTTAACAAATGCTTTTTCTGTGCTGAGATGGTCATATGGTTTTTTCCCATCATATTGTTGAT
Source organism: Lepilemur ruficaudatus (assembly GCA_963574885.1). Taxonomy (NCBI): domain Eukaryota; kingdom Metazoa; phylum Chordata; class Mammalia; order Primates; family Lepilemuridae; genus Lepilemur; species Lepilemur ruficaudatus. The sequence continues at coordinate 175 of CAUYRT010000437.1, forward strand.
GTGATGTATCACATTTATTGATTTGTGTTATGCTGAGCCATCCCTGGATAAATCCCTGCTGTTGAATTCAGTTTGCTAGCATCTTGTTGAGGATTTTTGCATCTATATTCATCAGGGATAGTAGCTTGTAGTTCCCTCTTTTTTATTGTTGTGTCCTTATCTGCTTGTGGTATCATGGTAATGCTGGTCTTGTAGACTGAGTTTGTAAGAATGCCCTCCCTTTCAATTTTTAGAATAATTTGAGAAGAATTGGTACTAGTATTTCTTTAAAAGTTTGATAGAATTCAGCAGCAAAGGCATCTGGTCCAGGGACTTTCTTTTTTTGGGAGATTTTTAAAAGACTATTGATTCAGTCAATTTCATTACTTGTTATTGGTCTGTTCAGGTTTCCTATTTCTTCCTGGTTCAATCTTTGTAGGTTCTATGTGTCCAGGAATTTGTGCATTTCTTCTAGGTTTTTCAATTTGTTAGTGTTCAGTTGTTCATAATAGTCTCTAATGGTTCTTTGTATTTCTGTGGTATCAGTTGTAATATCTCCTTCTTAATCTCTGATTTTATTTATTTGGGATTTCTCTATTTTTTTTAGTCTAGCTAAAGATTTTTCAATTTTGTTTATCTTTTCCAAAAACAGACTTTTTCTTTCATCACTTTTTTTTGCATTTTACATCTCAATTTCATTTATTTTGGCTCTGATCTTTATTATTTCTTTCCTTCTACTAATTTTGGGTCTGATTTGTTCTTTTCTAATTCCTTGAGGTGCATCATTAGATTGTTTATTTGAAATCTTTCTACTTTGTTAATGTAGGTGTTTATTGCTGTATACTTTCCTCTTAGTATTGATTTTTCTATATCCCATGGGTTTTGGTATGTTGTGTTTCCATTTTCATTTAAGAAATTTTTAAATTTCCTTCTTTATTTCTGTATTGATCCATTGGTCATTGAGGAGAATGTTGTTTAATTTCCATTCATTTGTAAAGTTTACAAAATTTCACTTGTTATTGATTTCTATGTTTCTTCTGTTGTGGTCAGGAAAGATTCTTGATATGAATTTGATTTTTAAAAAATTTAAGACTTGTTTTGTGGACTCACATATGGTCTATCATAGAACAGTGTTCCATGTGCTGATGAGAAGAATGTATATTCTGCAACTGTTGGGTGAAATCTGAGCAATGAATAGTCATTGAATAAAGTTTATTAATTTTTTGAGCCTCAGTTTCTCACTTGTCATATAGAATAATAACAGTCTAGTAAATCAAAATTGTATTTGTGCATGGTGGCATGTGGCTATAGTTCCAGCTATCCTGGAGGCTGAGGCAGAGGATCATTTGATCCCAGGAGTTTGAGGCTGCACTGAGGTGTGATTGTGTCACTGTACTCCAGGCTGGGGAACAGAGCACGACCCTGTCTCTTAAAAAAAAAAAAAAAGCAAACTTGTATTTAGAATTAAGTAAGGCAATAAGTGTATCTGATTTACTACAATGCTTGGCTCACAGTAAGTGAAACAATAGTTTGTTATTGTTTCATTATGATTATTTCTATTACAATATTTACTTCCATTTTCCCATACTCCTCTCATACGTGTTATTATACCCAATGAACCATCCAGAGGATTATGAGCATTTGTCAGTGACAGATGCTGACTGGTTAGATGTTTGCAATTAAATCCTAACTTAGTTCTCTCTTGGCCATATTTTTCTGTACAGGTCCTGCAGTTGGGCTCAGACATCCTTCCCCAATACAAGCAAGAGGCACCAAAGACTCCTCCTCACATCATCTTGCATTACTGTGTTTTTAAGACCACATGGGATTGGATCATCTTGATCTTGACCTTCTATACAGCCATCTTGGTCCCTTACAATGTCTCCTTTAAAACCAGGCAGAACAATGTGGCTTGGCTGGTTGTGGATAGCATCGTGGATGTCATCTTTTTGGTGGATATTGTGCTCAATTTTCATACCACCTTTGTTGGACCAGCAGGGGAGGTGATTTCCGACCCCAAACTTATCCGCATGAACTACCTGAAGACGTGGTTTGTGATTGATCTTCTGTCCTGTTTGCCATATGATGTCATCAACGCTTTTGAGAACGTGGATGAGGTTAGTGCCTTTATGGGTGATCCAGGGAAGATTGGTTTTGCTGATCAGATTCCACCACCACTGGAGGGGAGAGAGAGTCAGGTACATCCCTCAAATCTCAGACCTTGTTGTCATGTCTTTAAAATTGAATTATATGTGGGTGGTTAACAGCAGAGTAATTAAATGGGTGGGAACTGGCATGACTGATGTCCAGAACAGAGGGAGCATGCTTGACAGATACCCTTGCCTGCTGTTCCCATCCTTTGGAGGTTTGGTGGCTCTGCATGTCAGTGAATGGGTGTGAAAGAGACAAAAGGCCTACTCTTACTCCATGTGAATGCAAGCCACTGGCTCAGGGGTGGTGGGGCTGCAGGAGCAGGTATGCATGGCCACTGCACTGGTAAATCTTACACTTGCTATTCAATTGCTGAATGTCTACCTATTTGTTGATTATTCTAATTATGGGGACTTTGCTTTTATCTGCTGCTGTCTTTTGGCTGTTTGATAGCTGATTAACTTCTCATAACAGGGATACCATTTTTTCCTAAGTTTGTTCTTTCTTTCCTTTCTTCCTTCCTTTTGCAAATTTTGGAATGAGTCATTTCTTTGCTAAAAATGAGTTTTGGAGGTAACTGCTGAGATACTAAGATACCAGCTTGTGGTTAAGAGGAGTGGTAGTGTTTTTGGATTACACTGTTGTTTTAGTCCATTTTGTGTTGCTAGAAAGGAATACCTGAGACTGGGTAATTTACAGAGAAAAAAGATTTGTTTGGCTCACAATTCTGCTGGCTGGAAGGTTCAAGACTGGGCATCTGGTGAGGGCTTCAGGTTGCTTCCAGTCATGGCAGAAGTTGAAGGGGAGTTGGCATGTGCAGAGATCACATGGCAAGAGAGGAAGCGAGAGAGAGAGAGGGGAGGTGCCAGGCTGTTTTTAACAACCACCTGTCTCTGGAACTAATAAAGTGAAAACCCACTCACCTCTGAGAGAGGGCATTAATCTGTTCATGGAGGATCTGCCCCCATGATCCAAACACCTCCCATTAGGCCCGAACTCCAACATTGGGGGTCAAATTTCAACATGAGGTTTGGAGGGGACAAACGTCCAAACTATAGCAACTACTTTGGATTGTTAGTCCTGCAGGCAGTGGAAGGAATTAAAAGAAGATAAATGCCCTGTTAAATGTGTTAGAATTAGGACATGCTCAGTCATTGTCTGAATGGCTGTCTGGGACATGTTGCAGCAAGAAGGGCCACTGGGCTGGTTCAGGTGATTTTCTCCTTTGAAAAAGCAAGTATGTCAAGTCATCGCAAAGAAAAATGTCAGATTCTTATCTAGTTTGTGTTCTATGGGATTTGTTCTTTCTTTTTCGTACTCTTAGTTGACAGTCCAGATGGATTAAGATAAGGCAGTTCACTTGATAAGTCTTCAGCCTTCTTCAGGTATGGGCCCTCATTGCCTCGATAGAGGATCCCAAGGGCTCAGTCTGGCTGGGTTGTTAACTAGGTGGGTAATCTAGGAAGCCACCTGGAGGCTGAGTTGAGGTGTGACACATTCTTAGGGTGCAAGGACTCATAGGACTCAGGTGAAACAGTTGGAAGGAAGAGCTTGCTCCCTCCCAGGATATCATGCCCTGGCCAATGATTCCATGTCTTACTGGTGGCATAATGATGCCTCTTTGCCTTTAGCTCAGTACCAGCAGTGAGCAAGGACACTAGCCTCCTCTCTGGGAGAACCGAACTACCTACCACTTTTCTCTCCAGTGAAGAGTAGCTCTTCCTACAAAATGTTGCTAACCATAGAGCTAGAAGGAGAGAGTTTAGATGCTCAGATGCTCTAGATCCAGAACAGTCCACGCTTTTATCTGGGTGGTGTGTTTTAATGTACTTTAAAATCCCAAGGACTAATTTTCTGGGTGGCTTGTGTAGATTTTCTAGGGGGATTAAATGAGTTAAGACTGATCATTTACAGGAGCAGAATCATCTCCAAAGTGAATGTTGGAATTCTTAAATGTGAATTTTAGTACATGTTGGAAATGATATTTTTCTCTGTAAGCACATTTCTGGAAGATTTTATGTTAGTGAGGAAAATATCATTTTGGCTTAGGTAATTCAAATGAATTATCTCAATCGAAAAGAGCTTCTTATACAGATATGGAAAATGAAATTTAACTTGAAAAAAACCACTTGAGTGGTTTTTATTGTAATGGTCCTAAAATTTTGCAAATAAATAGAACAGTTCTTTAGCTTCCAAAAATTCTTATTAAAAATGGACAGAATGATAAACACATATGTAAGTATGTCAATATTACCTGGTAGGTTAACAGAACAGAGGGCTTCTCCCCAGGGACTGTGTACATTGGGTTGGCAATCCTTTGCCATTATTTGTGAATATCTCAATGGTAGTTTCTGATTTCTAGATTCATGAAATAGATCAGTGATAGGAAAAGTGTCACTTATCTGTAGCTTTCTAGTTATAAAAGAGTTTACTATCAAAGCTCTTACTACCACTTCTTGATCATAAATAATAATGTAAATATTAGGGGATTATAGCTATGATTTGCTTTTGTAAAGATTTGATTTTGTATTTGGTAATTTCTTTTAAAGCTTTGTCCTGACACCCAAAATAATGTCCTTTTATAACAACTATGGTGGTGTGGAAGGAGATCAACGTGAGAAAACTGACTATTTGGCTTTTAGTCCTGTTCATATCACCTATTAGGACAGCTGTGAACCTTGTGTATGTCATTTAGCTTTTATGGATCACAGTTTTCCTATCTACATCTTGGGGATAATACTACGTTACCTTCCTAAGGCACGGTGTTTGGGTAGTGGATTATTAATATTTGAATTCCCTGCCAGCTCCAAGGGGTGGTGAGTTCTAAATATCATCTGCATTAGTCTCACCTCCAGAAGCTGACTATAAAAACCAGAGGCCAAGCACCCTGGCCCCCTACTTGTGGTGAGGGTGGGAGGAACACAAGGTGGGAGGGGGAACTTAGCAGGTGATAAGTAGACCACTGGAGGTCAGAGCCTGACAGGACCATGGAGGTCTTCTAGTTCATCCTTCTTACTTCGCAAATAAAAAATGGACTCAGGGGAAACGATGCACTCAAGATCACATAACAAATCATACAACCACAGTAATAGTGACTCCTCTTCCAAATTTTCTCTATTCTTAGTAGGAACAGATTTCATAAAACAGGAGCAAACCACTTACTGAAGGACACAGTTGAGTCAAAACTGACCAGGAAGCTTCCGGTGTGTGTGGCTCACCCCTTGGCTTGGCTGAGTGTGATGGGGAAGTTGGGGATGGGGTCTGGTGGGGGTGAGCAGCTGTGTCCTTCCCCAAGGTAGCTGTGTTGGGCAGTTGAAGGTGCCTTGTTAAGGGACAGACTCAGCCCAGTTCCCCAGGCACAGTCCCGGGAAAGGCACCATTAAATTAGGGTATGGAGGGCAGGTGGTGGTTAGAGGAGGTTGTGGGGGAGGGGAAGTATGAAGGGCACCCCACCTGTCAAATCTGGATTACGCTGAGGGGAAATTTCTTTGGTTGGAGAATTTTGATTAATAGCTTAGGAGGTTCACATTCACTGCATGCTGTCTTACCCATGAGCTGTCGTGGAGTCGCTAAGATTGCCACTGTCTCTGCTCTAGGTTCTTTTTCTGAGAGAGTGTGGAGAGAAATAAGAAATTATTGACTCATTTCTCACAAAAAAATACACAGAGCTGAATTGTCTCAGGTGTTCTCCTAATTATGCCAGTGGAGACCAAAGAAGATGGACATGAACAGTGGTGGCTTTGCCATCCGTGTATGTGGAGTGGGTGTGGGGAGCTCTCGAAGTGAAAAGATCAGACCCACCCAAAGCTTGGGTCAAGAAAGAACTAGGGGAAATTGCTACAGCTTGCAATTGTGAATTTAGCCCTGCGGAAATAACCCATCTCCATGATTTAAGCCACCCAAACTATCCCTTTGGCTAAACTTGTTTCACTTATGTAGATGGACTACATTTGCGTCATTTTCCAGTCTGTTGGTAATAATCTGTTTGGAGGCTGTATGGGAATATGTTTGTGCATTGGTTAAACTGGTTAGAGGACAAAATGTCTGGAAACTGAGTGAATTAAAGCTTGGAATGGTTATGTCGAAGCAAAAGCCAAATGAGTCTCTTTCATGCTCTTAGTGGATTGCTGGCTTAGTGCACTTTATTGACTAAAGATGGAATTATTATTGACAAAACAGATTCACTTTCCCAAGAAAACCTCATTGCTTATTGCTATTGGAGTGTGGAAGTGCAAAGGGGAGAATGGGGCCAATCATGTTATCTCCCGGGTCTCAATTCTGATGCCTTAGACCCTGGAAGTGGCCAAGAGCTTCTCTTCCTGGCTCTGTAACTTCAGAAAGCAGCACAACCAGCTAGTGCCAGTGATGCAGCTGACACTTGCCAAGAGCCTACTCTCATGGGAGATGCTCACCTTAGAGCAGGAGCAAGGTGTGCCGATGAAAAGATGATAGCACTGGTGACAGCTTCCGTTTATTTCATGAATTTAATTTTCCCAAACACTTTCACTCAGGTGTGACTCTGCCATCCAGCTCTGCCACCTTATACAAGTCACTGCATCTCCCTGGACTTAGTTTGCCTACCTATATGATGAGTCTATTCCAGCTCTAACCTTCTGTAGCTCTAGAGCAAATATTATCCCTGTTTTGCAGAAGAGAGGAAAAGGGGCGGTTTGTCCTTTGGCTGATGGCATCTGTTTTGAGGTAGTGAAACTGACCCTAGTCTCCTGACTCCTAGGCTCATGCTTTTTCCTGCAGGTCATGGTGTCTCATCAGGGAATCTGGAAGTTGGGGAAACCAAGCTGTGCATTTCAGTGCCTGAGGACTCCTCTCTGAATCATTCCCTGGTACGGTCTCTTCTGCTTCCCTTGTGCTGGTGGACCTCTCTCACAGCGGAGGGACGAGAGGTTTGAGTGGTCAGCCTGGGTGACTCTAACCTGTCACTGGGGCATGTGTTCAAGGATGGACACTGAGGGCAGAGGTCGGCAGTGACCCCAGGGTCTAGTTGCCTGTCCTGCTTATCTCTCCTTGGAGAATGTCGTCACTTCTAAATTCTCCTAGGTTCTCTATTCCCTGCTTTTCCAGGCATCTCCTTATCACTGATGCTGAAGGCCAGTTGGACCCATGTGTGTTACTTATCCTCTTAATTTATGGTTGTCCATCCTCATTTGTGGTTCCTTTTAGTTAGAAGGCTACCTTTTCAATTTTTACCCAGGTGACTCCTCTGCTGTCCAGCTGGAAGCTGGTAGGAAGCTGTCAGGTGAAAACCATGAGATGACCAGGGCTTTTCTTCCCCCACGTTCTAGCAATATTGTACAGGTGCTCTCTGTGGCTCATAATAGCAATTTTTTTAAAATTAGTAGACTTTATTTTTTTAGAGCAGTTTTAGTTTATAGAAAAATGAAGTGAGATGTACTGAGACCACTCCCTGCCTCCTGCCCCCTACAGTTTTCCCTATTATGAACATTTCACATGTGTGTGGTGCATTTGTTACAGTTGATGAGCCAATATTGATATATTATTGCTAGCTAAAGTGCATAGTTTACATTAGGGTTCACTTTCTGTGTTGTGCATTCTGTGGGTGGACAAGTGTGTGATGACATTATCTACCATGACAGTCTCGTACTGAGTAGTTCCACTGCCTAAAACATCCCTTACCTGTTCATCCCTCCGCCTCCGCGCCCTTCCCACTGTCACCATTCCTGGCCACCACTAGAATTCCAGCGCCACTGGTATCTTTATTCCATGGTCTTGCTTTTCCAGAATGTCATAACATTGGAATCATACCGTACGGAGTCTTTCACTCAGCAATATGCATATAAGTTTCCTCCATGTCTTTTTCTCATAGCTCATTTCTTTTTATTGCTGAATAATGTTCTACTGTATGGATGTACCACAATTTGTTTAGTAACAGCAATTTTAAAAAGTCATTACTGAATAGCATTTATTATTTCAGCCCTGGTCAGTGCAGGCCTTGTCCTGGCTTTCCTCCTTCTCTGGGTCCCTTGGATGTGGAGAGGTGAGACCTCAGGAGACAGGTCTTAGGAGCCTGTGACGGTTCCTGGATAAAAACCAACAATATTTCCCACAGCTCATTATGTCTGATAGTGCAAAAGGCAGAAAAACTAAATTGTACTATAGTGTCTTCACATTTTTTCCTTGGCATTTCTCTCTTTTATGTTTGTGCTGAGTACTTCTGCCATCCAATTATTTTGGTAAAAAGAGGACAAAACCAGACACAGTGTAGTTTTTACTCTCGTGTCTTGTTAGCGGCAGGAAGTGCCGCAGTTTCTCTTTTGATGATCTCGACTTGCCGGCAGTGGCCGGGGGCTGAGTCTGATTTCGGTGATGTTAGCAATGCCGCCACTGCCCCCACGTTGGCAACGTTGTCTAGAACTTTTCCTTTGATTTGTTTCTTTCATCAGTCCTCTTCCTGACGTGCTCACAGTGGGCGAAGGATGGTGGAGGTGACGTGCGTCTTTGTTCAAGCAGAGGCTTCAGATGGGAAACTGGGCTGTCGGTGCTGCACAACACCGACCCCTGAGTTGTGATCACACTTGGGGCATGTGTGTGCGGGAGCCGGGGGAGCATTTTTAACAGCAGAAGTTGATCCTGCTTTCGGCAAGCAGCGATTTACTGTGAAGCTGTGATCCCAGAGTTGAAAAAAAAAAGCAAATCCTAGAAGCAAATTTCTCTGAGGCTGTGAAAGAGCTCTGCACTCCGCTGCTGTGCCTGACTCCCCTCTGTTGATGCTTTGTCTTCCCTCCCAGCCTCCTTCCTTTCTGGTCAACCCAAGTTCTACTTCTCTTTTAATTCTCCACCAACTTTCCTTGGTAACTCTTTCAGGGTGATCCTTCTTTAAAGAAGTCTGACTGCTTTGATGGTAGGGGATGGGGATATAACTCCGCTAGGAGCTCCCAATCTAGTGGGGGCCACAGATAACAGGCCCTGACAGACAATGCTACTCTCTAGTTTTAATTTTACCTCTATTTTCTCTCTTCTCTGTTCCAGAATTCCAAGGGCGCTTAGGTTAACCCTTTGTGCTTTATCTCCCATGTCTCTCTTATACTCTTTTTTATATTGTTTAACCTTTTGTCTTTCCATGGTTCATTCTGGATATTTTTTTCTGACTCATCTCCTGGTTTCCTGTTTCACTCTTGAGCTTTGCCTAAGTACTTTTAAACTCTTCCAGTGCGTTCTTAATTTTGGGAGCTGTGTTTTTTAGAGTTAAAATTGTCATTTGGCTTATTGTATAGTTTCAAATTTTCTGCTGAAGTTCTTGATCTTGCCTTTTATCTTGTCAAATACATTAAGGGTTATTCTAATGTCTACATTTGATAACTGAATAATCTGGAGTCTCCGTGGGCCTCATCCTGTTGTATTATACTGTTTCTCTTACTTTCCTTACCGATTATTTTGTGCTTGTTCTTTTCTTTTTTTTTTTGTGAGACAGTGTTTTGCTCTGTCATCCTGGCTAGAGTGCAGTGGCACAATCTTAGCTCACTGCAACCTCAAACTCCTGGGCTCAAGTGATCCTCCTGCCTCAGCAAGTAGCTAGGACTACTGGTGTGCACCATCACACCTGCCTAATTTTATTTTTTTTTTTGTAGAGACAGGGTTTTGCTGTGTTACCCGGGCTTGTCTCAAACTCCTGGCCTTAAGCAATCCTCCTTCCTCAGCCTCCCAAAGTGCTAGGATTACAGGAATAAGCCACCACACCTGGTTCATGTGCTGATTATTCTTGATTATGTACTAGACATTCTACATAAAAAATTATAAAAATATTTTGGGCCTAAAATGGTATTATTTTTCTTCAGAGAATATTTAAATTTCCTTCATGTGTGTAGCTAAGGGTGCTAGCAGCCAGACTCACCTGAATGCAGTTTCAAGGATGGAGGTGATTTCAAGCTGTGTTTCAAGACTTTTTCTGGTTCAGTTTGCTGTAGAGAATAGCCACTGTGGTTCCAACTAAAAGCAGGACCCTTTCTTTAATAGCCTACAGACCGTTTTCTTTTGTCCCCCTAAATCCAAGAGCTGTGAAAAGCAATGGTCAGATCTTCATCCTCTTAGTTGCCTCTGTGGAACTGGCAAATGCTCCAGGAGAAAACCTGCTCCATATGCTGCACTCACTCTTTGGGTTTCCATCCTCTCCTGGATTTGGGTGTCATAATCCTTCACTGTCCTGCTAGCTCATTGCTGCATTCAAGCTGAGTTTATGAAATAGTCTGTCCAGGTCTTAACATTGTTCTCAATGGGAGAGTTCATCTGAATTTCTTAATCTGTTATTACCAGAAGACTCTATTTCTTTGGGAAAAATCATTAGCACTATAATTATTTGGGCAGTGGCAATACATATTTTAAAGGCTTTTGATACATACTATCTGCTTGCCTATTAATAAGATTGTACAAGTTCACAAAAGTTCATACTAGTTTTCTTCTACCTTACCACCACCAGATATGAATTTTTAAAAATTGCCGAGTAGATAGGTCAAAATCTCATTGAGTTTTTGTTAGGACTGTCATTTAGACTGTCTGGATTTGAGTCGTCTTATTAGCCATATGACCTTAAGCAATTATGTTTAACCTCTCTGTGCTAAGTTGCTCATCTGAAATATTGGGATAATGATTATATACATCTCGTGGGAGTCAGGTGAGGATGAAATGAGTTAATCCAGGTGAAATGAGTAGAGCAGTGCCCAGCATATCAAAATCTCTCAGTAAATATTTTATTGTTATTTTATTAATATTTATCTCTTCTTGACTAGTTGTCAGAGTACAATGTTATTGAGGTCTTTGCTCATGCAGTTCTTGCTAATTCCTGTATTTATCTCTCAAAATCTTAATCATCCTTTATGGCTTAAGATCAGCTTTACTTGTGACACCTTGTCTGAATTCTCTGAAAAAGATGAAATATATTTTTCTATTCAGCCCCCATAGAGTATTATTTACAGTTGGATTATACATACGTTCTGTCTTGTACTACAGATGTACAGTCCATTATACACAATTCCAAAATCCAAAATTTATAAGTTTTTTTTTTTTACAATTCAAAACAACCCAACCTATTTGTACATAGGAAGAAACTAGAAGGAAATTGATCAATATAAATGTTTGATTTTTGAATTATGGGATTTGGGTGATTTTTGTTATTTTTCTCAAAAGTTTAATGTAGTTTCTAAGTTTTCTACAATATACAATTTCTATTTTTTTTTTCTTCCAAAAATTTTATTGGGGGGAAAACTACAACACATTTACAGTACAATGTTTACAGTCACAATTTGTAGTGAGCTGATTTCCCAAAATATATTACCACTCAAGTTGTCTTATCTTGTTACATCCAAAAACCTACTCTGTCAAAGTAGTCCAGAGAGTACATACATAGTGCTCCAACTGTATCTATGTACAACCAACACTCCATTTTAAGTGTACAATTAAATGATTTTCAGTGAATTTACCAAGGTAGGCTAAGCTCTTTACCTGTAACATCTAAGCTAATGTACACAACAACCATTAGAACAAAGTATGATTATTTTCTCAATTTTATGGTGAGAAAACTGAGACACAGAAGACATTAAGCAGCAAAATAACCCGGTAGTAAAATTAAGATTTACCCATGGTCTGACTACAGAGCCTGGGCTCTTAACCATAGTACCAGGGGTTCTATTTGACTATATTTTAGATTCACCTGGGGATCTTTTAAAAAAAAATTGATACGCAGGCCCCATTTCAGACCAAATAAATCAGAATCTCTGGTGTAGGGCCTAAAAATTGGTAATTCTGTTTTCTGAGTTACCTAGGTGGTCTCATGTGCAACCCAGTTAGAGAATTATTCCATTATTCTATTCTTAAAGAAAATTGAAAGTAATGTTGAGTTAAAATTTGAGGGATTAATAAGAGTTTAGCATATAGAGGAGCAGAAAAGGGCCTTCCAGTAGGAAAAGCATAAGCAAAGGCATGGCATGTTAGGACTAAAGGGAGGCAGCACATCCAGACCAAAAGCGTTGTGGGATGGAGAAGGGAAAAGCAAGACCGGAAAGATTGGTGGAAACCAGATTTTTAAAGGCCTTGAATTCCATAATAAGAATCTGTTATATTATTCATCATGCAATAGAGAGCTTTTACATGTTTTTAAGTATGAAAGTGAAACAGAATCTGATCTATATTTTAGAAAAATGGCTCTCTGGGGAAACAGATAGCATCAAGTTTGATAAATGGCTTAGGATTTATTGAAATAATTTGGATAATTCACATTGGCCAGTGGTTTGTTCTGTTCCATCCTACTGGAAACTGGACATACTGGTCAGTAGTTATAATTTAATTCAAAGTTAATTCTTTGTGGTACTTTTACACCATAGCCGTTATCCCAAAGTACATGAACTTGAGAGATTTAAAATAAATGTAACAATCATTTAGGTATAAATAGAACCAAAGTGATTCACTAGCCTTTGTTTGGTGTCAGGTTTACATCCCACATGGAGTGAAGACCGAGAAAAAGGTGACAGTGGGAATGAAAACTCACATTTTTAAATGAGACTCGATTATTTTTCTTCAATCAAGAAAATGCTCCTTGAGCCATGGGGAAAAAATGGCATTTCTAAAACAAAACCACAGCCTATCTCATAAATCTTGCTCTCTTCACCTAAATGTTGTATATTTCCAAGCACCTTACCATTTAGGAATGGGATATGGAAGGTATGGGTGTACCACCATGAATCGCAGTGAAAAGCTTTCTCTTGTCTTCTTTGCAATCTCTCCAAAAAGCCAAGCTTCTTGCTTCCTTTAGAACTGGTGTCAGCTGCAGGGTCCCCTCAGGAAGACATGTAGAATAGAAGTGTTTAGCAGCTCTTCTTATGTGAGGCTCCATGACAGAAGTAAGCTATAATTCCAGAATAAGGTACCCGTTGTATAGAATGAATTAACTTTCTGTACATCTAGAATGGTACTAATATATACTATCCTTGGGAAAATTGAGAAAATAGTCACTAAAATCATTTCTGTAGGCTTAATTCTCTGGCAGTACCCAAGTGCTAAATCAGATATATGGAAAAAATCATGAGTTGTTCAAAGAAGAGGGAGCAAGAACATCAAAGCTCCTTTTATCTCAAGAATAAGCCATCCCAGATTCATATGATTATGAGATTGGAATTTAGGGAAATGCATATATCAACACTATTTTCCTTTTCTTAATTATTCTGTGTTTCCTGAAAACAGTCAGCCTGAATGATAAAAGCCTTGGAATGTGCTAATTAGTCATATACTTATAATCAGTAACAAAATATCAACCTATGGGGAGAGATGTTCTAAGAACAAGAAATTCAGGAATCAGTGTAAATAACATTATTTCAACTCAAATAAACCTTTAAGTAAACATTTGAATAACTCTACGTTTCTTGCAAAAAAAAGTCTTTCATTTACAAAAGTTAAACACTGTGACCTAAAAACACAAATCCTTTCTTCTCTCTCCTTAGACCTCACTAATACAGTATAAAAAAAAATTTTAAAGGGGAATTCTGTTTGTAGCTGTGTGAAATACTAGAAACCCTGAATGACCCTCATAATCAAATGCTGACATAATAATTTTTTGAAAAAATTAATGTACTACAAATGCAGGCCATATAAGATAAACCCACAGCTAACATAATTTTCAACAGTGAAAAGTTGAATGTTTTTCTGCCAAATCAGGAACAAGATGAGGATGCTCACTCTTACCAATTCTATTCAACATAGTACTAAAAGATCTAGCCAGAGCAATTAGGCAACAGAAAGAAATAAAAGACATTCAAATTGGAAAGAAAAAAGTTAAATTGTTCCTGTTTGCAGATGACATAATCTTCTATATAGAAAACTCTAAAGATTCCACCAAAAAACTACTAGAACTAATGAACAAATTCAGTAAGATGCGGGATACAAAATCAACATTCCTATAAAATCAGGTGTGTTACTATACACTAAAAACTAACTATCCTCCCAAAAAAATCAAGAAAACAATCCCATTCACAATAGCTACAAAAAAAGTAAAATGCTTATAAATAAATTTAACCAAGGAGGTAAAAAAATTGTATACTAAAAACTAAAACATTGATGAAAGCAATTGAAGAAGACACAAATGGAAAGACAGCCTGTATACATGGATTAGAAAAATTAATCTTATTAAAGCACCCATACTACCCAAAGTATCCACAAATTCAATGCAATCCCTATCAAAATCACAATGACATTTTTCACAGAAATATAAAAAACAATACTAAAATTTATATGGAGCTACAAAAGACCCTGAATAGCCAAAGCAATCTTGGACAAAAAGAACAAAGGTGGAGGCATCACACTATCTGATATCAAAATATGCTACAAAGCTATAGTAATCAAAACAGAATGGTATTGTCAGAAAAATGGAGACACAGACCAATGAAATAGAATAGAGAATCCAGAAATATACCTATGCATTTAAAGACAACTGATTTTCAACAAAGGTGCCAAGAATACAAATGGGGAAAGAACAGTCTCTTCAATAAATGTAAAAACTGGATGTCCACATGCAGAAGAATAAAATTAGACCCTTATCTCACATCATATACAAAGGGAAATTCAAAATGGATTAAAGATTTAAATGTAAGAACTGAAACCATAAAACTATTAGAAGATAGGAGGAAATACTCAGGCCATTGGTCTGAAAAAAGATTTCTTGGTTATGATCCCAAAAGTATAGGCAATAAAAGGAAAAATAGACAAATAGAATTGCATCAAACTAAAAAGCTTCTGCACAGCAACAGAAACAATCAACAGAGTGAAGGGACAACCTATAGAATGGGAGAATATATTTGTAAACCATAATCTATAAGGGGTTAATATCAAAAATATATAAGGAACTCAAACAACTCAATGGCAAGAAAACAAATAAGCCAATTAAAAAGTGGGCAAAGGACCTAAATAGACATTTCTCTAAAGAAGACATACAAATGGCCAACAGGTGTATGGAAAAAATGCTCAATATCACTAATGATCAGGGAACTTCTAATTAAAACCACAATGACACATCACCTCACACCTGTTAGAATGGCTATTATCAAAAAGGCAAAAGATAACAAATGTTGGCAAAAATGCGGAGAAAAGGAAACACTTGCACATTGTTGGTGAGAATGTAAATTAGTACAATCATTATGGAAGGCAGTATGGAGGTTACTCAAAAATTAAAAATAGAATTACCATATGACCCAGCAATCCCACCACTGGATATATATCCAAAGGAAATGAAATCAGTTTGTTGAAGAGCTATCTGTGCTCCATGTTTATTACAGCATTATTCACAACCACCAAGACATAAAACGAACCTATGTGTCCATCAACAGATGAACGGGCAAATAAAATTGGTATAAATACACAATGGAATATTATTTGGCCATTAGAAAGAAGGAGATCCTGTCATTTGCGACAACATGGATGGAACTGGAGGACATTATGTTAAGTGAAATAAGCCGGGCACAGAAAGACAAATATGAAGTAATCTCACTTACATGTGGAATCTTAAAGATATGAGGAGCCCACAGAAGCAGAGAGTGGAATAGTGGTTACCAGAGGCTGGCAGTGGGTAGGCACTGTTGTCCTGAGGAGATGCTGGGCAAAGAATACAAAATTTCAGTTAGACAGGAGGGATAAATTCAAGAGATCTATTGTACAACATGGTGACTATCATTAATAACAATGTATGGTATTCTTGAAAATCAATAAGAGAGTAAATTTTAAGTATTCTTACCACACAATAAGTATGTGCGGTGATGCATCTGGTAATTAGCTCAATTTAGCCATTTTACAATATGTACATATTCCAAAACATCATGTTGTAAATGATGAATATATATATAATTTTTATTTGTCAATTAAAAAATAAGAAGAGAATCTATTTTGTTCTTTTGAGTCTATTAAAAGAGGAAATTTCTTGATTTAAAAAATTAATTTGCTCTTCCCTGCTAGAGGATGAAAGAAGGTAGAAGCAGCCTTTCAGATTGTGGTTCATAATCCAGTCCCAGCAATTCCGATCCTTGACAAAGAACCCAGATGAGAAAGAACCAGCGAAAGATCACAGGAAACATGAAGAATCAGACAGAAAAATCGTCTCCAAAAATAAACTCTCTATCATCACCAACTGATAGCAACCTACTCGATACGATTAATCTGACAGAGAAAGAGTTCCGAATATGGATGGTTAGAAAACTCAGTGGCATAGAAGAGAAAATTGATTCCCAACATAGAGAAACTACAAGAACGATTCAGGAAATGAATGAAAAATTCTCCAAAGAAATTGAATTGAAAAAGAAGAATCAATCAGAAATCCTGGAAATGAAGGAAATATTCAGAGAGCTCCAAAACTCAAAGGAAAGTCTTAAGAACAGGATGGACCATTCTGGGGAAAGAGTTTCAGAGCTTGAAGACTATTTCTATGCCCTCAACAAAGCAGAGGAAGAAAGGGAACACAGAAACAAGAGACAAGACCAAAGTTTACAAGAAGTATGGGATTATGTAAAAAAAACCTAACCTACGGTTGATAGCGGT